>JAPMOR010028655.1:512741-523155 GCA_026543865.1 Argiope aurantia
CTGCTGGCGCCATCTATTGGTAGAATATAGAACTAAATTAAACAATTGAAAGAATTGACATATATATTTAATTCAAATTTTTCATAAAATGGTTTACTCCAATAAAGAAATTAAATAAATAGTTTTGAAAAAAAATCAAATTTAAGAAGTAAGCTGAAATAGATAAATTAATTCAATCACATGTTACTTAAATTAGTAAATTAAGTATTAATTACAATTGATAAATTTTACATTTAATATTAAGTAATAATTTTTAATTAATAATATGATTGAAATAACAGATATTTGGAACAAATATTTAAAAATAACAATAGCAAAATTATTTGTTATTCAAAAAATCGTGGATTATGCATATCTAGCTGTGTGGCCCTGATTTGAATGGATATCCTGTTCATTTTAAGCAAAACTTGCCTTAAAATAAAACTGATTTATTGGATTAATAATATAGAGAGTGTAAAAGATCATAAAATAATTTTTCTTGAATTTATTTTTTAGAAAAAATTATATTTCATATTTGTTTCATTTCCTACAAACACGTGCCGAAAATTATATTTTTGCAGATTTCATTTCCAAAAAGATTTAATTTAATTTTAGTTGGAGCTTTAATCAATGTGATGGCAACACTTTGAAAAAAGCTAATTTTTTCCCTTGAATGCGAAACGTGCTCGTGCAGCTTAAATTTTATTTTTTATTTTGTACGAAAAAAATTGTTGAAAAATATAGTTAAAATATTTATTTAAAAATTCATTAAAAATAGAAATTTAATTTTAAGGTTAAAACATTGGTATCATTTAAAAGATAAATTTTTGATCTTTAACTTCATATAAAATTTTTTTTGTGCTGTAATATTTTCGGAAGTTATGGCAGAAACACGCCACAATTTCGCTTAATTTTTAAATAAATAAAATTCTAATTAAAAATTCGAAAAAATAACCCCGAGGTGCACATTTCCGGCATCCAAGGTATACACGTGCCAAATTTGGTAGCTGTAGGTTGAATGGTCTGGCCTGTAGAGCGCCAACACACACACACACACACACACACGCACATTGAGCTTTATTATAAGTATAGATATAGATATAGATAGATGAGTGCATCTGCACTGCATCCTTTAGAAAAAATGTCAGCAGGATTGTTTTTGCTACTTACATGTTTCCAATGGCAATCTGATGTGGGTGTTTGGATCTCCGCAACCCTATTTCTGACGAATGTTTTTAGTTTATAGGGCTGAGTCTTGATCCACGCCAAAATAATAGTAGAGTCTGTTCACAATGAGATCACATCAGTGGGTAATTGCAGAATTGGAACTATATTTTTCACTAATCTAGATAACAGTAACGCGGCACACAGTTCAAATCGGGGAATGGTGACTTGAATGATGCCACTTCGGATTTGTTGCACACTAAACTAGTTTTAAACTGTCCAGATTGGGTGAACACTTTAAATAGACAACAACAGCATAAGCACGTTCTGATGGGTCGGAAAATCCATGAATCTCAATGCGAACTGCATCAGGAAGTAGAATAAACCTTTGAATTCTGAAGTTGTTTACTTCCGAAAGTTTTATGTAGAACCTTTTCTATTATGTTATTGCATCAGATGGTAATTTTTCATTCCAGTCCAATGTTATCTTCCAACGTCCTTGGATAAATATTTTTGCCTTGGTAATGAGAGGGCCTAAAAGTCCAAGTGGATCATAAAGACTCTATATTTCTGACAGCACTTCCCTTTTTGAAAAAGAATCCTTAGGTTTGATCTTTACCTTATATGTAAAGCAATCTTCTTTTGGATCCCAAAACATATCTAATGTTTTTACGGAACTAACACCTTGTTCTTTCGAAGATGAATAAGATGTGGTAGACAGGTTTTGTAGTAAATTAGAGTTATTAGCGACCCATTTGTGAAGCTCAAATCCAGCTCTTCTGTGGAGTTCAGAAATCTGGGTTTGAAGATTTTTAGTATCTTCTAGTGTTGCATCACCTGACAGAATATCATCCATGTAGAAATCAGAACAAATCACATCTGCAGACTTAGGAAAGTCCTTTTTTTTCCTCATCTGCTAAAGCTCTCAAGGTCCTGGTAGTCAAAAATGGTGCAGAAACTGTTCCATAGGTTACTGTAGACAGTTTGTAAATCTTTACTGGAGCATTAGCACTTGTTTTCCAGACAATACGCTGCAAGTCTCTTTGAGTGGAATCGATAAGTATTTGTCTGTACATTTTTTTTAAATATCTGCACTAAATACATATCTGTGCTTTCTGAATCTACTTTCAAAAACAACTTCGGTCTACTTAAAAAAAGATCTTGCTGAATAATGCCTCCATTTAGTAAAATGGAATTCAGAGAATATTCACTTGTTGTTTTTGCACTAGCATCAAAAATCACTCTTAAGGGAGTTGACGTTTTCTCAGGTTTGCATATCGCATGGTGGGGAATGTAATAGTTCACATTGCTATCAGCTTCAATTTTAATCTCCTCCATGTGTTGGAAACTCTCCTATTCTCGCATAAATTCCTTATATAAGGTTTCCATAGTATTATTTTTGTTTAATTTATTCCAGATACCATTTAGGTGCTTGATTACATTTTCTTTGGAATTTCCTAATAATGATTCGGCATTTCACTTTACGGGTAACTGAACTATAAATCTTCCAGTTTTATCTCTTTTATAGGTTTTAACAAAATGCTCCTCACAATAAATGTCTTCTTCACTCTTTGTTATTTCTTTAGCATTTCCCGGAAATGATTTCAATTCAAAAAATTGTTTAACTGCTGCATCTAAACTT
Source organism: Argiope aurantia (assembly GCA_026543865.1). Classification (NCBI taxonomy): domain Eukaryota; kingdom Metazoa; phylum Arthropoda; class Arachnida; order Araneae; family Araneidae; genus Argiope; species Argiope aurantia. The sequence goes on from JAPMOR010028655.1 coordinate 515,527, forward strand.
GGTTCATTTACGAGATAACAATTGGCTTGTTGAGGTAACTGAGGAAGAATGCCTGTAACTAAATAACAAAACTTAGTATTTTGTAATATTACATCTCCATTTTGCAGACGAAGTTGTTCAGGTTTTAAAATCTCAAAAAATAGCTCACTTCCTAAGAGTATATCAATTTGACCTGTTGTGTGGAAATTGAAATCAGCTAGTTCAATTGAAGAGGGAATATTTAATGCAGATATATTTAATTTCGATACAGGAATCTCATCGGTTATATTAGGAAGAATAGAACATTTCACCATGTGTGAAAATGAATAATATCGATTTGATACTTCAATGTTAGCAGCGTGTTTAATAAACTGCGCAATTCCATTCACACCAGTTACACCTTATTTTATAGATTGTAGTTTGATTCCCAATTTTCTAGCTACATCTTCTCGAAGAATACATAAAGTCGAAGCGTTGTCTAAGAGCCCTCTTAATTGAACTCGGCGACCATCTGCAGTTTTCATATAAATAAGAAGAGTGTTTAATATAACCGATTTATTCACTTCTATCGCCTGTTTAGTATCTCGGATTCAGTGTCAAAACAGACTTCGGTTTGTACGTTTAGTTTCGGTTTCGTTTCAGCATCTGTTGCTTGGCTTTCGCTCGCCCGTGCCCTTGAATCTGAAGTGCTAGCGTGAATTTCAGCTGACTCATCATGTATGAGCGAGTGATGCCTTTTACCGCAACTTGGAATGTTGCAAGAATATTTTGATTTGCCGATCCTCGGTTGAGGTTTAAGACAGTTAATGCATAATTTGTTATTCCTAACGAAGTTCTTTCTGTCCCATATTTTGAAAAGTAACACATCTAAATAGTGCGTGATAGTTTTTGCATAAAATTCAAGCTTTAGCATTGGAATTTTTATTATTAACTATAAGTGTTTTATGCTCGTATTTTGTGGACGTTCGTATTTACTCGGAATACGGTTAATACTTTCTAACAAAGAGCTTCGCTTTTCTAGAAATTTAATCCAATTTTCAAATGTAGGAATTTCTGCCTTATTTTGAGAAAGCTCGAATTGTTTCCTTATCTCTTTGTCTACTTTCTGTAGAATGTTTACTAGCATTAAATCAGATAGCTTATTTTGTTCGAATTTAAGAACCTTTAACTCTCTGATGTTTTTATTAACGCAGTCCATTAAAGCGCACGGTTCTTTAACAGATTCGCTAAGAATTTTCTCAAAATTTTTTTATTTCTAGTATATGAGAGTCTATCAATGGGCGTTGATTTTCATAACGATCTGATAATGCTGTTGCGGATTGTACATAGATGGCGCTCCCGCCTGTTATTACTTCCTGTTTGTAAACATCCACCCCCGTGAACAGGGGACTTGCGTGGTAGGCACGGACCCCAGCGGTAATGGAATTTACCCTGAACTTTAAACTCTGTTGTTATTGCTAATAAAAAAAAAATATCTAAAGGCACCGAGAGTTGGAGTTTCTTCATTAAGCACCACCACTGACCACAGTTACAACAAATGCTTTAAGGAGTGAGTGAAAGTTATCACTGGATAATTCTAATAATTTAGCTTCTGCTCTTAAGCATGCACGGAGATAATACAGCTTTTGAGAATCATTTAATTGCTCATTGTTGCCAATTAAATTAACAAATAAATTTTTAAAATTTGCAAAATCAGCCATTTTTTCAGAAAATTCTGGTAATGGAATTTCCGGAAGTCGGATTTTAGTTACTACATTATCCTTTGAAACAGGGTTTATTTTCAAATCATCTTTAATTGAATTTAATAGCACTTTCAGATCTACATCTGTTTCTTCGATCCGTATATTTATTTGATCAATATCTTCTAGGATGGTTTCTATATTTCCCGATGTTTCAATACCACAATATTGTTTAGATATCTTGTCCAACTGTGCTTGCAATTGTCCAAGTTTCCTTAATTTCACTTCTAATTCCATTCCGCTAATGTCCTTGGAAGCTGACTTTTCGATACTAAAAATTTCGATTCTTTTCAGAGTAGTTTTTATCGAGCCTTTCAGTTTGTTTAGTTTCTTTTCTAAAACCGCTTCTTGGTCATCGCTTTTTTCAACTTTTTTATCCATGGTATTTGCTCCGGCTCGCTTTTCACCAATGTTTTCGGCGATTATAAATGGTTGCTTAAGAGAAGAAAATAGGGATGACGTTATCGTTATTAAGGCTTTATTTTGTGCAACCGCTCTCCACGTGTTACAGCATTCGAATTTACAAGGTCACAATTGTTATAAGTGGCGCTCTTGCATGCCATGACGTAACAAGTACTGTTGTAAAGCGAAACGAAAAGTAACCTCCACCAGGCGGCGATGTTGTGACGGCTTATGAAGGAAGTACCTGAACTGAAAAAGCCTGCGATTTTGAAGTCGCAAATTAGCGACAAATTTCATCTTTTGAAACATGCCAAACCGAACTTACGAACCGAATCTTGGAATTGGATGATGCCGAAACGGCTTACGAAGCAGACTTTTTGTCGGCTGAGGAATATCGGGATACGTATTCTGAGCTTTGTTCTCAAGTCGAACAAATCAGCTTGATGGAAGTTAGTACTAACGAATCCCCTGAAAGACGCAAATTCAAACTCCCGACAATTGAGCTAAAGAAGTTTAGTGGAGACGCCAAAGAATACCTAACCTTCTGGAGTCAATTTAAGAAAATTGATGAGGATGCAAGCATTCCGAATGAAGACAAATTTCAGTATTTACTGCAAGCTGTTGTGCCAAAAACTAAGGCAGCCCGTGTTGTGGAAAGCTTCCCGGCTACAGCTGAAAACTATCCAAAAGCCATCGCTCAGCTAAAAGAAAGATTCGGACGGGAAGACTTACTGGTTCAAATATACGTGAGAGACTTGCTGTCTATGATGATGAAGAATGCGGCCTCCGGACGTTCCAAGACTGACCTTCCAGCATTATATGACGAACTGGAAGGGAAAATACGCGCCCTAGAAAGCCTAGGACGTACCCAGGAAAAATATACCGAATTCCTGTGTACACTTGTGGAATCCTGTTTGCCTGAAGAAATCTTATTGGCCTGGGAAAGGAGCCAGAATCAACGTAGCCTGTCAGAGACTAAAGATCCACGAACTTTAGAATTCTTAATGAACTTCATACGCCAGGAAGTAAAAGGTGAAGAAATGATCAACCTTGCTAGAGCTGGATTGGGACCCCAGCCAGGCTTTCGTAGAAGGGATAACTACAGAATCCATAATGAACAGTTACAACCGATTGAATCAACAATCGCTTCAGCGTTGGTAAGTCTCCAAACGAAAGGTAAGAAGGTTTAAAACTGTTTTTTTTGTGTGTGACAAATCGCACCTTACTGAGAAATGTTTTTCAGCTAAGAAAATGTCTTTAGATGCTAAGAAATTAATATTAAAGAAAAAAAGGTGCATGTTTTTCTTGTTTAAAAAATCTGGGTATATAAGTAAATTTTGTAGTATTAAAAATCAATTGAATCTTTCACATTGTAATAGCCATCATTTTGATTTAATGTGCGATAGAAATAATGAATCTAAATGTGTTGCTCCAAAATCTGAGAATTCCCTCTCCAACATCGGCAAAAGCGAAACTATCTTTTTGAAAAAACGCTTTGTATTTTCATTAGACATCAAGATCAGCAGAAATTAATTCGCGCTGTTTTCTATTCTGGTTCGCAATCTAGCTACATAAATGAAAACATCGTAAATCAACTCAATGTTTCTCCACTTAGAACTGAAACTGTTATTCATGCATTATTCGGCGGGAAAGAAACTAAACCGATGAATCATGATGTATTTCCGATTGAGAACAGTAATTTAGACAATACATTTTCTTGTAGTTTTGAAGTTCTTTCTGAAAGAAGAATTTGCGGCTTTATTCCTAGGATTGAGGATAAAGATATTTTGAATGAATTGAAAAGAAAATAGATTTCTCGGATTCTTTCCAAAATGAAACAGAAATTAATCTTTTGATCGGAGCAGATGTTTTAGGAAAATTATTGACAGGAAATGCAATTGAATTGGAATCTGGTTTAACCGCAGTTGAAACGAAACTCGGTTGGACTGTTTTTGGAAAGGGTTCTTATAAAAAAGATATTTTAACGGCATTATCAATGCATTCCATGACCTTTTCAGGAATTTGGAAATGGGGGAATTCTTTTCGGATTACAAGAAAGTGTTTGAGGATTGGGAAAACTTGAATATTATTGAACGTGTGCCGGATTTCGAATTAAATAAGGAATGCCATTATTTATCACACCGGCCAGTGATTAAATTGGAAAGCCAAACTACAAAAATTCGCCCGATTTTTGACGCTTATGCTTTTGAGCGAGGGAAACTTTCTTTGAACGAATGTTTGTTTAAGGGAATTAATCTAATAGAATTAATACCAGATATTCTCGATCGATTTAGAATGTATCCAATTGGTATTAGTGCAGATATTGAGAAAGCATTCTTAATGTTATCTGTTGCACCTAAAGATAGAAATTTTCTTAGATTCTTTTATCCTTGTAATGAAGAATTGATTTACAGACATTGTAGAATTGCATTTGGTGTTTCTTCGAGCCCATTTTTATTGAATGCTACAATTATGCATCTTCTAGAAAATTGTACTGAATTTTATGATGTTGTGCAGAAACTCAAATGCTCTTTTTATGTTGACAATTGTTTAACTGGAGTTTGTAGTATTTCAGAGGCTGAGAATTTTACAGAAAAGGCAAAAATCATTATGTCTAAACTTGAGAGGTTGCGAGAGCAATGTGGAATGTAAACATATCAGTAAACATTCCGGAAATACTTCAGTTTTAAGAATAATTTGTAATTTGAATGAGGATACTTTGAAATGTAAAATTGATTTTAAAATTTTATCTTGTGAAAATAGAATAGCGAAGAGTCTGTTTTGTCTACTGTACAAAAGTTTTATGATCCTCTTGGTATGTTGACGCCTTCTACATTGCTCCCTAAACTTATATTACAAGATCTGTGGAAATCTCGTTTTTCTTGGGACGATGAATTATCTTTTAAGGTTACTGAAATGTTTTCTAAATGGTTAAACGAAATGTATTTATTGAAAGAGGTATCCTTGCCTCGTTTTATGAGCTTTAACGAAACATCAGAATTACATGTATTTGTAGATGCATGCAAGGGGGCATATGCAGCGTGCATCTTTGTTAAATCAGAGGAAGAAGGTGAAAGTAAGGTTGGGCTCATTCGCGCTAAAAACAGAGTGGATCCTTTAAAATCTTTGAGCATTCCAAGATTGGAATTGATGGCTTGCTGTATCTGAGCCAGACTTGTTAACTCTGTTATCAAAGCTATCGATGCACCAGGCATTAAAGTCACACTCTGGTCAGATTCCACTGTTGTTTTGTGGTGTATCAAAGAATGGGGCGACGGGTCTGTTTTTGTTGCCTATCGCGTTAAAGAGACCAGAGAACTAACTCAGGGGTATTCATGGCGTCATGTGCCAGGAGATATGAATACTGCCGACCTTTTATCCCGAGGATGTTCCCCACAACAAATGCTAAAATCGAGATGGTGGGAAGGTCCATCATGGTTAAAAGATAACCATGAGTTTTGGCCTTTCAGAAGCATCATTTGTCAGCCTAATGAAGTGGACATTGAAAGGCAAAAGTCTAAATCTGTAAACATGAATCTAACCGAAGACACACACACCCTTGGTATGCAGAAAGAATGTTAAAAATGTGTGTGTGTGTGTGTTGGCGCTCTACAGGCCAGACCATTCAACCTACAGCTACCAAATTTGGCACCTGTATACATTGGAGGCCGAGAATGTGCACCTGGGGGTTATTTTTTCTAATTTTTAAATAAAATTTTATTTATTTAAAAATTAAGCGAAATGTTGACGTGTTTCTGCTATAACTTCCGAAAATATTACCGCACAAAAAAGAATTTTACATGAAGTTAAAGATCAAAAATTTATCTTTTAAATGATACTAATGTTTTAATCTTAAAATTAAATTTCTATTTTTAATGAATTTTTAAATAAATATTTTAACTATATTTTTCAACAATTTTTTTCTTACAAATAAAAATAAAATTTAAGCTGCACGAGCACGTTTCGCATTCATGGGAAAAGATTAGCTTTTTTCCAAGTGTTGCCATCCCATTGATTAAAGCTCCAACTTAAAATAAATTAAATCTTTTTGGAAAGGAAATCTGCAAAAATATAATTTTCGGCACGTGTCTGTAGGAAAGGAAACAAATATGAAATATTATCTTTTCTAAAAAATAAATTCAAGAAAAATTATTTTATGATCTTTTACACTCTCTATATTATTAATCCAATAAATCAGTTATATTTTAAGGCAAGTTTTGTTTAATATGAACAGGGTATCCATCCAAATCAGGGCCACACAGCTGATTTGTAAACCTTTAGTACGTCACAGATCTGCTAAAATGGTCTAAATGGAAAATGATTATATTTTATGTAACTTGATTTAATAAATGCTCTAATGAATAACGAATTTTTGATTTTACATTAAGCTTCTGCTGCGGAAATTACGAATAACAAAATGTTCTTGAAACACTAATATTTTAGATAAAAAGAGTTTATTTACAATCAACTGAATCAATCACTTAAACGGACTGATTTATGAAAATTTGAATATCACGTTTCAATAAAAAAAAGGATCATTTCAGATTTACCATCGATCGTTTCAAAGAAAATACGCCAATCAGCGCGCAGGTTTCTCAAGATTAATTGGCCTAAGATTATGAAAATGTTGAGTTTTTCTAAATTGTTAACATTCAAAGTTTCATAAATAAGTCTTAGTTGATCGTGGAAAATAGAAACATTCATTCTTTTATTTCAAATTTGGTGTGTCCAGAATATTTCTCAGAATATGATACCTTACTGCATCAAATTTAGACTTCATAATTTTTGAAATATATTTATAGGCCGGAACAAAATATTATTATTGATTTCATTTCAATCCTTTTGAAAGCAAAACTGAAAACTGAATTTTATGCTGAATCTGAGAAATTTTTGTTGAATTATTGTTTGAGATATTACATAAATGATGAAAAATATTTTGTAGTTCACATAAGACTTAAATACCGAGCGATTCTGTTTGCAATACTCATATTCAAAAATAATAATAATAAATAAATAACAATAAAGATGATAAATAAATTAAAACGCTTGGTTTTATTAAAAAATATCTTTATATTAATTGCAATTTCATCATTTATATTTTAAATTAAAGTTGAAGTTTTACTGGAAATGACAACAATTTAGCAAAATATATATAGTAAAGTGAACGAAACGATCTAAACAATAGTATAAGTTTGGTATGACTATCAAAATTTGAAGATTAAAAATGTTTTGTTTGACAAGAAGATATTAAGAGACAAGTTATTTGAAATATTTAATTGAAAATTGTAGCGAGAGGTAATACTGGCGAACCGGCTGGTCGCCAAAGGCGGCTAATAATAAATAAAGTGGAGTTTCGCACAACGCGGTACGGGATAGGTTCTGCGTAACAGAATATCGTAATGTATGAGATATGCACTATCGGAGAAATTTATGCAAATTGAAGCATATAATTAAAACTATTATTAGCTCGATTTTATTTTTAAATCGGCATCTTTTCTGTTTATATATA
>JAPMOR010028661.1:0-62878 GCA_026543865.1 Argiope aurantia
TTTTCAATAGAAAAAATGTAACGTAATTAATTTTAAATATCATTAATTGCCATATTGAAAATATAATTCTTTCCATTCTATTCTGTTAAATATATTTTAGTGTAATTGTTATAATTAGCTTAAAATATTTGAAAGTAGCAAATGTTTGCATATAATAAAATATTACATTTTGAGATTCGTTTTTTTCGTGATCTTTACTTAATTTCAATAAAAATTAAAATATTTTTATTTGTATTGTTAAATTGTTATTTGAAATAAGTTTAAAAATATATTTGTGGATTTTAAAAGGGTATTTGTTACTGATTACAATTTTCTGAGTTTTTTCAATTCTGAAATTTTATTCCACGAGTTCAATTTACATAAAAGCAACTTATTTATCTTTAAAAATTAAATTAAGAAATAAATTGCTAAAAGAAATGCCCTTTAGATTTTAGTAATCATCATTTGAAAAAAGAAACAATATTGATAAAATATTTATAAATTTTACATGAATATTTATTTTATATTCATATAATCAAATATTTTGATTTTAATATTTATTCATAAAGGAACTAGAAAGTTATGATTCCAAATAATTTACTCAAAAATAAATGTACAAAAGTAGCATTGATATAAATACAACTTTTCTTTTGAAATAAAATGAGAAGGATAAAATTGAAAATGTAGTAATTTTGACGTAAGCCTAAAAATAAACTAAGCATTCTGCTTAATTTGCTTGAAAATCTGAAATTTTGATTAAGAATACACACAAAAAACTGCTTTTAATTCTTGTAAGAATATGGGATGAATTAATAAAATTAAGAATTTTTGATAACAAATAACAATTCTACAAATTATACTTTCACTTTCCAGTTGCTTTAAAAAAATAATAAACATAAAATATTGTTTAGGAATTTGTTTGCTTGCTTTCTTAAATTATTTTTCCATCCCAAATTGCAATTTTTGGGCTCACTACATATAGAAAATAAAACAAAGAATCCATTGTGTTCAAAAACAAATCCAAATAAATTTTCTAATTTTTACTCCAAACACACATTGTTTACCACTTATTTATTAAATTTAAAAAAAATTTTTTAATCCAAAGCTTTCTCGAATAATAATTTTGTTTTTTAAAGCGAGAAAAGATTTTTCGTTTGCTGTAACCTAAACAATTTCCTGTTCTTATTTTTTGGTCAAATTATCTCATTCAACTAATTTAGAAAAAGTCATTTTTAAGAGTGGAATAATTGATTGTATTAAATGTGGCGTGAAAAAGTGGAACAATAATTATACAATACAAGTGTGGAACAATAATTATATAAAATGTTTCCCTTTTAATTTAATAAATATTACGAAGAAAGTAAAAAGAATGAGAGGTGCTAAATATTTTTTTATTATTTCTTTCTTTTTTTTTTCTTCAAGGTGACTATTCCTTGTATTCTAAATTTTGTCATTAGTATTTATTGCATTTTTCATATCTACTGCTAAGTCTTTGATCAAATGTTCCTTTTCTAATATAAAATTATTCCAAATGTAAATGTTTTGTCCGAAACAGAAATACCGGTAATAATAGACTCTTAAAAAGTATAAAACAGCATTTCCAGAATGGATCTGGAAATATTTCGAAAAATAATTTATTCTATAAAATTATTTCTATAAAAAATCTACAGTGAGATATTTGTGTAATGTGACTGATTAAAAGAAAGATCCATTATTCAGCAGTTTGTAATGCAGTTTGATAATTACCGTATACAAAGTTTTATTAATTTAATTGCAATAAAAGATTCTATAAACAAATTAATTTCGTTTGTAAAATTATCTAAACATATAAGATTAATACTGATTATATTTCGTTTAAACCTTTTACATTAGTTCTATTTACCATACTAAGAAATTTATTTTTTCTAGTCTGAATTACAATTACGTAGATTAAAAAATAAATTCCCTTTAAGAATAAAAAATACTATTAAAGTATAAAACGTGAGATACTAATTAAAGTAATTATTGAATTTTATTTTTTCTAATACCCGTATGACTCGAGGGAATTTTATTTTACATGAAGTAATTGCGATTAAGATGTAACACACGCTATTAAAGCAACGCAAAAGAACTTTATTCTGAATCCGAGATGAACACAGTGAACAAAAATTCGTAAATAAAAAGAAACTAATTAGAGAAATAAATTTAATCACTATTTGAAAAGCACTTTAGAAAAAAATATATAAAGGTGAAATCTTTAACATACTGAAAAACTCATTATAATTCACAAAAATAAAATCAAATGTACTGATACTTTAATCATAGAGACCAAATTTTTTTTTGGTTAAGTTTAGTCATGGAGGCAAATATTTTTTACGTCGATTTTAGCGGTTAGATCTTTAATAAATGGAGATTTGAAACATTTTTATACTAAGCAAACTTAGCTATATTAATAGTCAGTATTGTGCTACTTTTTTTTATTTCATTGTAAATGCGGGTATGTATGTTCTGATTTGGAATATTAAATAAACACATTGATAATTGAAGCTAGAATAAAACATGGAAGAAATATAGGAAATTAATATTTAGTTTTTTAACGCATTTTATATTATAATGTCCAATTAATGAGTTTCCCACTTTCAGCATAAATGAGAGGTAAACGAAAAAAAGAGTCTCAGGGGGGGCTTCGGAAAATACTTAAGTTCCTTTAGGGGCAGTGGGTTATACTTATCCAAACCCCTTGTCAGAAAACTAAAGGCTGGGAAAAAATCAGCAGTGATATATTTTGCCAGGATATGCTTCATCTATTCGTTTTTTTAAAGTTAAAAAAATGTTATATAGTGCCACTCGAAAATATAAAGAATAGTGTTCCAGCACTTTATGGACTGGGCAACACAGCCCGTACAGTAGACTGTCTACACGAGAAAGCATAAATAAGTTATTTTTCGAAACATGTATTCAGTTAGCCGGATTTTTACATTCTGGCATCAGGCAGCTTCTATTTTTGCAATATAAATCAGTTCCCATGTTGAGTTATTTATTATATTGACAGGTGAATCCGAAATGCTCACAATGAGGTCTCCAAGTAATATACATATATTTCTTTTGAAAGTATTTTCCTGTATTAATTGAATTAACATAGTGTTTTTCATTCTGGAGAATTCCCGAGTCAAATTACAGATCCTTATGATTGCTGCATTTAACTGCCCGTTAAAAACTGTTTGGGCACTAGAAAACTCGATGTGATGAAAAATAAAGGTTTTTACACCAAGACATGAAAATAAATTCTAACATTCTACGGTGGTCAAAACCAATTAAAGCAAAATATATTTCTTTTCTAACATCTGTTTATTTTCAGCAATATTTTACTTAATCTGAAAAGATTGCAATTGGTTTAAAAATTTACAATATACAGTATCATTAAGGTTCGTGTAAGTTAAATGGAAGCACCTTTAAATATTATTGACATCTTCCACATTGGCATAAATAATATGCAGAATGTTTTAATGAAGGTTTTAATTTTAGTTTAAGAAAGAATTATAAGATTATATTAATTTGAATTGATATTACTCATAACATACAAATGATAATAGACATTCATATTAAAGCATTAATACTATAACGTATAATTGATATGATAACTCATTGAGTTATTTAAATTTAAAAACTTAATCAAGTGTTATGAGAATTGCTATGATATATATGGCTGAAAGTTTAATTCTAAGTCTATGAAATACTCTGTTATATGCAAAACAAATGCCTTCTTCAAAAAAACATAATAAAATAAATAATCTACCTATATTACTGTTTGGTAATTAACGGTCGGTTGATTTTTAATATGCAGCAAAACAAAGAAAAAATCATCATTGTATTTTTTCTTATTTTCATAAAAGGTAAAAAGCTTTTGATGGTCACAAACATAAACGTGGTTATGATGTTAATGATTAATATTATACATTCTTCAGAACTATTTTACCAAATTTTCGAACCTGATCAACAATGTTCAATCAACTTCAGTCAATTATTATAATTAACTATACCTGGATATGACACAAATGAGTATTATAATTGTTCCGTCTTGTTTAAAAAAAACGAAATTAATTACAGGATCCAAATTTACATTTACCTCTACAGTGAGCATTTGTAAATACTGAGTTTTATATAGTTCGATATTTGAACCCCACATTAAATAAAAGAAAATCAACGAACACAGCTTACCAGATCTTCCGCTTACACTCTAAACGGTTTGAAAATAGTCCACTTTAAAAATAATTGATTGATAAAAAGGCAGTGAAAATTAGCTTATTTCCAAAGTATTATTTTAAAATCAGTCAAGAGCAAATCAGGAATTACTCAGCCGAAACGAGATTGAAAGCTGAAATTGTAAGATAAGGCAGACATTTAGTGAAGTTATATATCTATTATGCCTGTTTAATTGTTTTCAATGTTTAATAATATAAATTAATGATATAACGTAATAAAAGGTAAATGTCCTGAACCAACATTATGTTTAATAATCACGTATTACCATGATAATGAAAGCTTATTTACATTTTTATTGACATTAGAGAAAATATTTGAAATTAATTCAGTAATGACATCACGCCTACCTCGACGTCTGAACTTTAAACTATCAAATAACCACAAATATATATATTTACAAAACTCGGGTATTATAGAAACCGCAGTAATTTTGCTTCACTGATATCATCTCACACGATTAAGTTTTTTTATATATATAATAACAAGGAATTCTATTAATATGGGAATATAAATTTGTAAAAAAACGGTAGCAAATAATTTTTTAAGAAATTTACCCAGTTTTTTAATGAGTAATCCAAGGAAGAAATGCGAAAATGTTCCCTATCTAATAATCGATAGCATCGCAACATGTGTATGTGAATTTCTTAATTAAAATAGCTTTAATTAAGAAACCGATGCTTTCTAAAAGAGCAGTGGTTTTTAAAAAGTTTCCAGAATATACATTTCTCAATTCAAAAAGTAATGCTTTTGAGAAAAGGACGCTAATTTTTATATTCAGTTTGAAAATAGTCTTAGCTACGATGCAAAGACTTTTGTAAACAGTTTTCACAGGCAAATCCAACTAGATTTATTTCAGAATTTAAAAATTTCTTTGATAAACTTACAATCCATCAGCCTAAAACAAATTTTATTCAGTTAATTAGAAAGAAAATTAAATGCGCTTAAATACACGACATATCTAAAACTTGTAGCATTGTTTCGAAATAAGGAAATATTAGAAATATGCAATCAAAGGTGGGCATTAAGTTAAAAGAAAACGACATCATTCTGAAGAAGATAATTGAAATTGTGCTTTTATATATATATCAGCTCTAGTATAATATAGACCTGTTAATTTCTATCCCAGTTTTATTTTCCACTGCTTGGCTGATTGAGCTAGATTAACTAGCCATATTATCAGCTGATAAGCTTAAAAGAACTTTAAGACCTTAGCAACGATAGAAAAGCCTGTGGATTTATGCTAATTAATTTATGACAGATGCTCATATATTAAGCAAAATAAATTTATAAGAAAGATTCTTTTGCCAGTTTTCAAGCCCAAATGATTCCTTAATCAAATTTGCATTGATTGAAGCAGAATCATATTTTTGATAAAGATATTATTTCAATGATTTAGTTAACTATATTTAATACAACACACAGAACGTATGTATATCAACTCTAAAAACATAATAATAACTTTAATAATTAATTTAACATTTATATAAAATAATTTAATAAATAATTAGCAACTTTAAGTACAAATAATTTAGGATAATTTTAAAGGGATACATTTAAAAAGACAACTTCATATTCAGAAATCTAGCTCAATGAATATTATTTGATTCAATAGAATGATCTTTTTAATTATACCACTAAACGCATTAATTTATCAGAGTAAAACACGTCTTGAATAATCAGTGCTATTTTAATTTAAAAATTATCTTTAAATCACATTTGTCATATTAGCATATGTCATATTTAAAATGCACATTTATCATATTTAACGTATCTTTTAAAACTCTAAGAAAAGAATAATGCTTATATACGCAGATCAATCAGTAAGCTAATTTCATTACTTCGAAAACTTTTCAGCTAAAATCTATTTTGACGAGACTTAGGACAACACTTTTGACATTTATATGCATCTTATGACATAGCTGTTTTTAGTGGTAATTTCACCTTGTTTGATAATCAGTTGTAAACATATCACGGCAACTGCAAGTTGGTATTCAAATTGTGATTGCATGAAAAAGTTTCGTTTTTTTTTCTGGGATGAAAATGTGTAACTGCTCTGCAGCCGAATAAACTGCATGATGAAATTACAATGTCACATCAATGTATCTTGAAGTAGCTTAACATATTTCCGAATGGGCGTACAGATATTGATCACGGTGACAGCGAGAGAAGACCCCCTCAATTCCGATAAATTCCGACATATCTAGGCGCTATAATGACGTTGAATGGGATTACATTGCAGAAGATATTGAAAAAGTTGTGCTGCGACTCAAAAAAATGTTTAAATAACGGAGATAATTACAATGAAAAGAAATTTTGTTTGGAAATTTTTTATACAAATAAAAATATTAGAAATTCCGTCCTTTTTTTATTTTCATAAGCAATGTAACAAGCGTTTTGACTATTCCATGTATATTTTAAATGGCAATATATAAATAAGTTATTAATTATGAATTAAATATCAATTGTAACAAATTACACTTGCTTGTGAAGGTCCAAATAATGTTACATAAAACTTTGAAACAACGAAAAAAATACGTTATTAATATACATACCAATACTTGTCGGTTATTATAACCATTCTAATATTAATACCGACCATTAACGAATCAAAAGAATGATGTCGTAAAGAAACGTGCAAATGAGTTGAATTTATTTTAACAGTTAAATTTCTGGGTGCTTGCGTTCTTAGATTTAAATATTAAATAAAAATTTCTTGTTCATAATATATATACAATGCGGTATTGTAATTAAAATATAATAAAGTAATAAAATATTTACAGTTGTTTTTACACATTTTATAATTTATTTAATAATTTTTCTTTTTACAAAATTGAAATGAATAGTTTCATGACTACGCTGCGCTTAGATTTACATTTAATGTACGCCCATAAAAGTTTGTATGTAAAGTAAGTCTTTTACGAAGAGAATGAGAATCCGTAAAAAAATATTATTTCAAGATGAATATTCATTAGTGTTAGAAAATTCTTCCTAGAATATTTAAAATAGAAATTCTTAAAATAATTTGGGGAAAAAAATCACGTAAGAGGTTATTTAGAAAAGTTGGTAAACAACTTAAGCACTTTCTAACTTAATTTTCCTTGATTAAATTTTGTGGTGAAGTTCATAAAATATTAAATGGTAGATTTAATTAGGAAAAAAAGGCATCAAAAGATGAAATTATTTTGTAATTAGTATATTTAAAATTCATGAAGGCAATGCAAAAAGAAAACTAAGCAATATACTTGACTATTTTTATCTATAAAAATATTAAAAATGAATTCTTTAATATGTTTTTAGCGAAAGTGTGAAATTTTTAAATAACAAATAAATTCAGATATCTTTAATAAATTATGTGAATTGAGAATTATTGAAAACAATTCAATTGCATGCTAACTCTGTTTCTTTACTATGAAATGAACTCAAGTTCTTATGCTGTAAGTCAAATACAAGGAGTAATTAAAATTTGAAGCTAGCATGAACTTTCAAGACAGAATTAATTCATATTAAATATAAGACAACTTTTGGTTATGCGCAGATACCTAATGCTTAGTTATGTTCATCATATGCCTGAGTCTTCATGTAAATTGATTTCATTGGATTTCAACGGAGTATTTTATTTTTCAATTTTCGTGAAAATAAGTTGTAACTATTGAAAAATGAGACAGCAGTCTTTGAATGAAAGACGAAAAAGACGTTCTAATCTGTGGTGGAAAAGTGTAAACCACTGAATGTAAAACAACATGGTCCTGGTATGTGAAATTCTCAAATTCTTCTTTCATTATGATTCAACGAAATACAAAATAATATTACTGATAATATTACTGATACAAAGACGCGTTTTCCATATTTTACAATACATGAATGAAAGAATCATAAATATAACTTTCATGTTGATAAGATGTTAAACTATAAACCACTTTTCTATTCATTTCTCTTCAACGTAGATAAACATCAGAAGCCCTTTTGTTCAATTTGCAGGGCCGCGGTGAATTGCAAATTAGATATCAGCCTCGGGACTCTGTGGTTCCAAATCCAAAACCCAATGCACGCTAAATACATTGAGCGTAAATGCCATCCCGTTGGTGTAGTGAGGAAGTTTGTAGAGGGTTGTGTTAGCTCAAACCTAGTCCTCGTCATCTTACCATGATCGAAAAGGGCAAGAACCATCCCGAAATGGATCTAGTGTTGTGCTGAAACAGACATAGTATTAAACCTTCTATTTGTGGAATAAACTCTGCTACAAAAAATATATTTTCGAGCGATGTTACATATTTAGATTTTTAAGATATTGCCAAATTACTGAAAAAGGCAAGGGAAATGTGTCAATTCTTGTATTATATTCTCATCTATAAAATATGCTTTTGAGCTTTATCCTTGTCATATGAATATCTGTTCGAGTTCTACTTTCTATGGCAAGTTGCAGCTGAAAGATATTCTTTCGAACTTATAGGTTGGAACTCAATAGCAAAAAATGCTTTAAAAATGTTCGAAAAAGATTTTTTTAATCAAAATATATCTTTTAAAAAATATGCAAGTATTTCTATTAACCTTGTTTTTATTAGATATATTTTTCAAGAAATAATCTGAAATATTACATTGTTCTTTCAGTGAAATTAATTTAAATTTAAATACTAAAATATTTTCCCTCTACGCCGATCTTAAGCCAGCAAAAATGTGGGTAGCAGGGGATTTGTAGTTATCCGAAACCCGTAAGAATTTATATTCTTATGAAGATTAAAATGTCAAACGGTTTTGAAAAATAAAATATTAAATTGTTTTAATTTGCAATTAAACTGAAGGATAAAAATATTGTATTTAGACTGTCAACACAATGTGTTAATGTGTAGGATGTTCATTATAATCCAGTGTATCATTTCTAAGTAACTAGCCGCCTTTGGCAATCAGCTCGTTCTTCTACTCTTTTAAATTTTAAAGTAATAATTTGTAATGCCTTTTTTTTCTAATATTTCACTTTGCTCTTTGATAAGATTGAAAAAAAAAACATGAAACTGATTGAACCAATCTGCTATAAATCAGTGCATGTGCAAATTAAAAAAATTGTATTAGTTAATGTGATTAGTATGGTAATTATGCAAAATTACCAGTGATTATTCAATCAAAAATACGTTTAGTAGTTATGTGAATAATTATCGGTAATTATACATATTGAGAGGATTAATCTGGGGGCACGGCAGTGCCCCCGCTAAGTCAAGCAAAAACAAACGGCACGGCCATACCATCCTTTTCTCGAAGCAGTTCAGGGCATTTTCGACCCCCTATAACTTCGTTGTGGATAAAACTAGAAGCCTGAATTTTTAGTAACCAAGCATTCATTATATAAACACGGTATATTTCAAATTTCATTAAATTTGAACCAGTAGTTTAAGAATTATAACTAGTCAGTTTGTGAATTTTGTCACTGACTGACTGACGGATCATCAAAACTCTAAAGCACTTCTAGCAGACATAAAAGCTTCAAATGTAGCATACAATTAGTGTTTAGTGTATAAATCAGGGAAAAACTAAAATATGCGTGTAATAATGGACGGATCGATAAATTTCTCAAAGTTTCGAGCATTATCCATTTTATCGGCACATTCGTCGCCAAGTCGCCAAATGGTTGCCAGGTTTGACACCAAGCTCTGGGATCACTGGCTCGGCATCCGACAGCATCCAATACAGATGACTGTAAAACGGTCTTTCGTATGATGACACTATTCGCACTGGGAAGCAAAATTACAGGTTTGTAACAATATCTAATTTGAAATAATTCAATTTGAAGCTGTGGAAGCTGCAAATGCAATGGGTGACTTTCAGAGAATCAATCTGGTAGAAGAAGAGCAAACTGATCTTTAAAGTATCATCGCAAAACTTAATGCTGATAAAAAAAAGAGTCTTCGATATGATCATAAATAAAATGGACACAATTGATAATAACGCTGACGTTTTACGCTGTTTTGTGAGTGGAACTGGTGGCACTGGAAAGAGCTTTTTATTAAAAACTCTGAAAGTTTCGGTTAAGACGTATTTAGACAAAAAAGTGGCAGATAGTGCTCCAACAGGAATAGCTGCATTCAATGTGAATGGATTGACTATACATAGACTATTGCAGCTGTCTTAGAACACAAGCAAACACCGAAGTACAAGCCACTTTCTGATGAAGTGCTCCAAGTTCTGAGATCAGATTTGAAAGAAGTAGTGTTGTTTATCATAGACGAAGTGTCGATGATATCAAATGTTACTTTAAAATATATTCATTTACGCTTATCTGAAATATTCGACACAAGCGACGATCAGAATGGGTGGTTTGGAAAAAATCATCTTGTAGTTTTCGGAGATCTCTTACAGCTTCTGCCGGTAAGAGAAAAGTCCCCTTTTGAAAAACTATCAACTGCTGAAACTAACAAATTGTTGGGTTCCCTCAGTATACCGAATCTGTGGATTGAGCTGTTCATATACGATGAACTTACAATTAACATGCGACAGCTCAATGATTCTGACTTTGTTGAAATGCTAAATAGAATAAGATTAGGTGTGACTACACAAAAAGACCGCGACATACTCTCGACTAGATTAATAAGTCTGAAATAATTGAACACGTCTCGAAACTTCCTGATGATACCGTTTGCTTATTACCTACAAAAAACATGTGTCAACAATTAAATACTACAATTCTTAAATCTCCTCCACATCCCGAAATAAAACTCACAGCTGCAGATAGCATAGATTGCTCCAGATACCTAACAAAAAGAGCTCGTAAATGCATAAAAAATATGAAGACGATGCTTCTATGACTGAAGCCTGGAAGAGAACATAATTACGAGCTTAGTCCGGTCAAAACTAAATTTGAAATTGAGCTTACGTTCATCGCGAACAGTTTCCCATATGTATAGCCTTTGCTATAACTATACACAAAAGTCAGGGCCTAGGTCTAAATAAGGCACTGATGCAGCGATTCTCAACCTGATGCCATCAATAAACCATAAAAAAAACCAAGTCTCGCAACTCAGTTCTTCTGTGATAAAAAGTTGCGAGATCCATGTAATACCAAGTCGGTCAATTTATTCAGTCCCCACTTAAGGATCTTTCTGTCTTAAATTATTGCGTAATTAGCTAACCTAACAACATCTTATAGTGACCATATCAATATTAAAAATCTCTTATGGTTTAAATAAATAGATTGACTTGGCAATCGCACTAAACAATCTAATTTAATATAATATGTGACTGTAATCTAATTTAATGTAAAGATACATTGTGTTTTCATGCGATGGCCAAGTCAATCTATTTATTTAAACCATAAAAGATTTTTAATATTGATATGGTCACTATAAGATGTTGTTAGGCTAGCTAATTACGTAATAACTTAAGACAGAAAGATCCTTAAGTGGGGACTAAATAAATTGACCGACTTGGTATTACATGGATCTCGCAACTTTTTATCACAGAAGAACTGAGTTGCGAGACTTGGTTTTTTTTACAAGTTATGTTTTTGATGGCATTATATTTATCATATTATATATATAAATTACAAAGCAAATATAAATGAAAATTATTTGCATTGAGTTGAAAAAATACTTTTTTTCACCATAATCTTTCAAGTTCCGGTTGTGAATTTCAGATTCAGAAAAAAACAGAATATCCTGAAACAAGTCATGACTTGCAACTCTAAGCGAAACCATTTCTCTAAACCTCTTGCCATTTCAATCGCTCTCGAGCGCCTGCGAACATGCCGAGGCATTAAGAAAACTATCTCCATCTGTCTCTATTCTCGGGGAAAATATTCCTTCCACAATTATTACTTTTCAAATGTGTGTATAACCTTTTTTTTTGTCCATCCTTGTATATTTGTGCATACGTGATAAATAGGACAAAAAAGGGGTAATAAAACAGTTTACAACTAACCACTTATATATAAGATTGAAGAAGAAATATTTTTTAAAGCATTTACTTTCTTCAGAATTGCAATGATACAGATCTATTTTTTTTACTCAAACTTTCTTTGGCAAACTTTCTATGGCAAAAGCAGAAATGATGAGTCAATCAGGTAAACGGAAAGGACTAAACGCGAGAAAGAACTTCGAGCTCATCTAGTCATTGAAAGAATTTGGTATTTTCAGCGTTTTTATCCTGTAAGAAAATTAGAATTCTGCTCCACTCCAAAACAGAGTTTCAGGGAAAGAGTTTGAGAAATTATTATAAAAGTTTAAAAGTTTACATATTTTGAAATTATTATTATATATTAGGTATCTATCTATCTAACGTGTGTGTATCTGTATGTGTTGAATAATTTAAATTTATCTGCATAGTGTAATTATTTTCTAATGAAAAGAATTTAACTTTTTGAATATAGAATGGCTCTGTTTCTGATGCTGCCTGACTTACACGCCCCTAATAAAAATGTCTTCACAGTTAAATTTCTGTTAATCCTCCCTTTGAAACTACATTCCTTTGAATGCGTTTTCACGCCTTCTGTTTCCAATTCTCTGCCTTCAAATTCATGAAGTGTCACTCACTAGTCACGGATTTAATCAAGCATTTTTAAACACATCTAGAAATGGAAATTCTCTCTTATAAGCATGACAGCTTTAAATTAACTCGCCCTATCTCGTTATTCATGTAAATGAATAATTGGAACAGAGCAACTTTAAATTGTTTCACAGATGCTAGTAAATTTGTTTCAAATACTCTGCTTACTTATCTTCAAAGGGATTGAATTTGACATGCGAAGAATGGCTACCAATGTAAAGCACATTGACTGAAACACATTATATCCGCATTCTACATTCAGCCGAAGAACAAAATTAAACGCAGCATTCGAATAATAATTTTTTTTCATGAACTCAGAAAAACCCATGCATCTCCAGACATTGCATGATTGCACTGATTATCGCTTAAGATATTCAAATTCTTTTCCTTTCTTACACAATATCATTTAAGATAGATATCATTGTAGATAAATCAAATATACATTTTTGGAAATTCTTCTAACATTGTACTTACTGAATTCTACCCACGCTTAATTCATTAGTATATTGTTGTGATAATGCTATGACAGTTTAATTCAGCCATTTTTCTTCGAACAATCGATAGTGATTGATTCCTCTAATCAGATGACGTCAAAGATTAGTAGTCTGTTGTAGATTGTTGTCGGAAAATGAAGGAAGTACATTGTCATATAGAATACTGTTTTCATGAATTGAGAAGTTTAAAAGTGGTAGAATAAAAGTAATGTCTGGAGTAGGTGCAGGCCATCATCAACTTCCTATAAAGGTAATATTCAGCAAGATAGTGGAGTGATTCTCACTTATAACTAGCTCTCGGTACTTTTCCGTTAGCCGGACGCAAGCGAAAAAACGCCAAATAATGTAGAATTCCGAAAAATTTCTTACGCTAAATTCGCCTTTGGTTCATAATTGGCGGCATTTGTGCCCGGCTAACGGAAAAGTACATCGCTCTCTTCTATTTTCAATCCATAAAAGCATAATTTTACGTGATTGTGCGCTTACCCCATATTGTGACAATAGTCTATGATAGTTTTCTTAACCTTTGGCAGCGTCTGATTAGAGAAATCTGATCACTGCTCATTGTTCCTCTTTTGATGTAAAATTTTAATGAGGTAGCCATGATCTTTCTAAAGCAGCAGAGAGAAAAGTGATGAAGTTATGATCAAACTTTTCATACCATATCCCATCAATATAATAAAAAAATAAGCGAGGACAGAATTCGGTGCGAACAGTGTAAGAAGTGATATGCCAAAAGCGTAGATACTTTTCGACTTACTGTCATATATTTCTATGTTTGTTGCACTTTAATAAAACTATTTTCAATATAAATGAATCCTTCAAATTCTTTCTTGCCCGGACTGTATTTCAAAATATAAAAGTTATTTTCAATTCCCGATTTGAACAAACAAAATGTTTTAGTTTTGCTTACATAAGGAAATGTTTTTCACTATTTTAATTCTGTTTAAATGACATTCCAACGAGTTATTAACGCCTAAAACTTTCATAAGCGGTTTATAAGGCAAAGAAAGACATAAAAAAATATATTAACTTGCATATTTATATTCTGACGTGGATAAACATCTAATTGCTCTTTTCAAAAATTTTAGTTATTCAAATATTCAAAGCGGTTTATGATACAGAAGAAAAAATGAATCTGAGTAGCAAGCAAAGTTAATATTTACAACAGTAGTACAATGACAGAAAATGCGACAAAAAATTTTATTTTAAATAAAGAATTTTTTGGATATAAAGTATGAACACAGGCATTTGTTTGATTTCATGTTATCACAGCTGCCCGGATAGAAGCTTCTGGATTCTTAATGTATAATTTATTCTCTATAATTACAAGAAAAAGATTTAGAAAAAAAATTATGAAAATTGCTCAGTTGTAACTTGAAAATAATCAGGTGTGTGCATATGCACTTTACACGACAGAACGTTTGGCATTGAATTCAAATTTTGGTAAAAATGCTCTTTGGGAATCAATAACATTTCAATCTCAATAAAGTCAACTGTACAAATACAACTTTAATACATTAGAATGTATAAAAAGTTATTAAACAGAAGTAATATAATGAATATTATTTAACGGTGCAAGTGCATGCATTCGTGTTTACTTTTTACAAGGCAAACCGTTTGACATAAAGGCACCAAAAATATATACTTTTTGGAGGCTGGGAATTTTAACCAACATTTTAAAGTTTCGTGGAATGATTTTCAAAAATATTACTGCGAAGAAAATTATTTTTCATTACTTTAAAATTCAAAAAAATTATCTTTAGTAATATAAATTGAATTGTCCAGTTTTTTCGGTAATTTGACAATTTTAAAGAATGTTTTTTTTTTTTTGCTATGAAATTTAAATCATATATAAGATTTACTTGAAACTTGACTCTCAAAAAAGTGTCTATATAAGAGATATACTTAAAGTTTTATATTGCCGTTGGTCGTCAAACGTAATTAGTGTAATATTAAATGACCCAATATTTGATGGAAGCGAATTATTTTATCGTTGACTTCTATAATTTGATATTAACCCCAGTACAACAGGTTTCCAAACCTGATAAAAAAATGCTTCTTTACGTTGCCAGAAGATAGAATTTCATTCCTTTCGCCGATGTCTACAAATATCAAGTGTAAACGATTCCTGCGGTAATAATCGATTCAGGTATTTGATGGGCGGAATCGATTATTGTTGTTATATTTAGAGACACTATCCGTTTTCTTTGACATGTCTGAGCTTAGTAGGATTCTTTGGGCTAATATATCTGGTTTAATTAAACTACTTACATTCTTGACTCAAACTAGACTAAGTTTTTTCCCACTGTCGGCTGTTTTGTCTGTCAACAAGTTCGCATATTTTTTTTCTGTAGTCATTAATTATGCATCCGTTGTCCATCCTGCTGTTAGATGAAATGAATGAAAGGAAATCTTGTTATTTTGGCATGTACTAAAACGTTATTAGAAATATTTCTGAGAGATAAAAAGTAATTCAAATATGTGACATTTAATACGTCGATTTGTCTGCAATACAAAAAGCATATAATAAAAAATGATATTTTAGGTATTTAACAAGCACTTAAATGGTGTATTATATTTTTTCCATTTCATACCAGTAGTGGTTTATTAAAATATGTTTGAGATTGATATTAATTTAAAAAAAAGCGATTCCTTAAATTTATCAGACATAATTTGATTTTTGATTTAGTTGAATAACAAACTGAGACATGTCACGACAACGTGATATATGAAAATAAATCATCAAGAATTTTATTTCTTTCAAAACTTTTATAAGAACATAGAGAAATTTATACAATTGCATACAAAAGCTGATGAATTTGGTGATAAGTTCACTTCCCATGGTTTCAAAAAATTAAAATATACCATGATGACTTTAATTTAGTACGTTGAATGAAATGAGATTATTTTCTCTTTTTCGTTTAGAAATATGGCTGGGATATTCGTTTTGAACAAAATTTGAAGGGTAACACTCATTTGTGGTGAAATATCTTACAACTTGAAAACGAATTTTGAAACTTTTGTAAGTTACTTTTGAAGTAAAGTTAAAACATAAAACAAATGTAAAAGTTTTTTTTTTCCTTTTGAATTCTGAATTTTTTTAATTCAAATTCAGTACCAGATAAGGTTAATGATTTAAACAAAAATTTATTCATATCAATTGATTTACTGATAAAACATTTCTAAAAAATAGCGATAATGATAAACATTGATAGCACGACAAAATGCAAAAATTGTGATAACGGTCAGTGCTTTCATGGAAAAATGTTTATAGTTGTCTACAGAATATATATATATTAAAATTGCATGGGAAGATATCTGGATTTATGGATGATCTGTAAGAACTTTCTCTGTGAAATTTCTACAGCTTAGTCTTATCATTCTTAGCAAAAGACAGATGGGCATTGCCCTGAAACAAAACAATGACATCTGTCAAAATTTCTGAAAGTTTTCAAAAGTTGAAGTTCGCCATTAAGTCCCAAGTTCCTACAAGCCTATGTTCGTTCATTGTGGAGCCATGTTTAAGAAAAACAATTTGCAGCAGGTCATTTCATCTAAACAAAAAAAAAGTCATCGTGACTCATCGCAGGCATGCACGGCTTTGGAATTTTTCCGTGGGGATGAATCCAATCACTTCCATTGTTAGCTCTAAATGATATTCTCCAACTCAAAATAATGACACCATGCTTCATTTCCCTCTACAATAAGAATCAGGAAACGATATTCTTTGTCACGATACTACTGCAGTGATGTTGAAATTCTGTCCAAAATAATTTATTCCACTGAAGCTCAAGTGATATACTGCATTCGCTATGCACAGAAGACATTAAGACACGAGTTTCACTTTCTGATACTCCTTCCGCAATCAGCGCATTGTTTCTTTTTTTACTGGCCTCCCTAGTGATGTCGGACGAACACACGATTCGCTGAACTCACTTCGAACTCATTGAACTCACTTCTGATAGATAAGTAACACAGCAGCCATCCCAATAAAAGTTGCTTATGTACACAAACTTACCTACATTACTAACTTCCGCGTCATCTTCGTTGTATAGTCTGTCTCGTTTTCATCTGACTGACTTTATAAAAACATCAATGACAAATATATGAAATTTGGTATTGTAGTTTATGATATTTTATTATATAGACAGTTTCGCGCAATCGTAATTCTGTGTCCAAATTTGATTTCAATAAGTTAAAGAGAAGCTTCCAAAGTGCACATTGTTTTTAATGCTTATGTGAATTGCATCCCTGCAATTAAACGTCAAAAATTGCCAAGGATTACGAGTATAGAATAAGATTAAAGTTTCTTAAGTAATAGCTTGTGATTAATTATACGCAAGTACATTTATTATAGAATATATAGAAATTTCGAGGAGATTACTTCTGCTAGTAGATTTTGGTAACTTTAGAAGATAATTTTTTTTAATTTCACTGCAATTTATTTCTTTCTCGAATTATAAAAACAAAGGCATAATCCTTAAAAGAAAGCAAATACTCCTTTCTCCCTCAAGCCCGCTCAAGAAATTTTTAGTTATCAGCATTTTATAAAAAGTTTGACAGAATTCGACACTGCTATGACAAGTGCAATAAAAAAAAACTTTTCCTTTATTTTCTGTCGACGGTAACTTTATCAGTGCCACTGATATCAAACTTTATTCATGGAGAAGTGACAGGTAAATAACATGCAGGCAGCGGAGAAATAAAAACTTAGGCGTATTGTCGGTTATGAATGCACATTGCCATGCACTGAATCAAAGTTTTATTTGACGGATATTTGAGAATACGTTTGTGAGTTTTTTGCATACAAAGAATATCAAAAAAATAGAATAAGATAATCATCTCTGACCCGTTTTAGTGATATTGGCAATTTAAATTTTTTTATGTGATATTTTTCATTCATAATTTATTTTACACTGATATTTTAGCAGATTTCTTTTAGAAATACAATGAAAAAAATGAGTAACTGATACCATTTGGAAACAATTAAAAATGTTAATTACATTTCTCATTAATCATTTTCTCAAATACTCACTTTGTTGAAAAAATATTGCATAAAAAGGGAAAAAAAAGATTTGAATCACATCATAGTGATCACGAGAAATTATGTTTTTTTAAATGGTCGATTAGTACGAATTGATTTAGCAGCTTTAATCTTATTTTCAAATTGATTTTTTTTAGTTCGGATGCTAAATTTGAATATTGCGAATAATGGACTATAGGGAATTCTCTTGTCCTAGATATTCAGTCTGCAGACTGGATTAAAAAGATGGGACATAATCGAGGATGAATATAGTATGTTTTAGAAATAGGTCTTCTTGTCATGTGTCCCGTGCGATATATATACACGCATTGTACAGTGTTACGAATTCCTAATAGTGTTTCTTTCCTTCCCTCCCTCCTTTTAATATCATATCGCAAAAAAAGTATTACCAATAGGTCCCAAGGATGCTTTTTCAGTGCCTCCGATTTTAGTGAGTATTTGACGATGAATTCGGCGATGGAAATTCTAGAAAATACAAGAATTATAAAGATATCTCTAGCTGGAGCTGAATTTGTGACTCTTCAAGAATTTCAATACCTTGTACGAGAATTATATAAAGTGTATCAGCTGAATTTTCTTTTTAGAGAATGAACATGGTACCGACTCTCAACCTGCAGTTTGTGCTGTGTTGTTACTTCGTTAACAACATGTATTATTGCAACTGCTGTGTATGTGCCCGTTTCTCTATTATTTTATTACCATGTTTTATGCAATAAAGAGTGGTTAACTGTTATTGAGTTAATTGCTTCTATCATCGACACCCATTGAAATGGTTTTCTGTATAATAAGAGTACATAAGATAGAAGTAACTAAGTAATTGCTCAGACTTTAAGAAGGGAATTATGAAATGTAAATACATGATTATTTTTAAGTGCGAAATATTAGGCTTTTAATTTCATGTAAGCTTGCTAAAGAAAATCATTCATATTATATTAGTGGCAAAAATTGAATGGAAAGCATTTTTTACTAAAAATCTCACTTAATGACACTTTTAATCAAAAACTTGCTGTGAAAATTAATTTAACACGGATCACAGAAATTAATATAAATTTAATAAAGATAGTTTGAATTCTTCTCCAGCATAGAACCATTATATTATATATAAGAAATGCAGAGAAAAAATCGTGTTACGCTTTTTAAATTTTTTAAATTCAAAGCAGTGCCTCATATATCCAAGGAAATAACACGAGCTCAAAATAAAGTGACTATACTGAATTTATTGTTACAGTATTATCAGGCAGTTTCATTGTTCATGAAACATTCTAATGTGAACCAGTCAAGCTAATGAAATTTGGTATTCTAATAAAATGACGCTAATTAAAGTGAACTGGATAATTTAGAGAAATAGATAAATAAAATTAGTTATACAGGATTAGCATCTAAAATGTAGATCCGTATATCAAGTTTGAATCCAAATTTGTCAAGAGGTTTACCGTTATCGGTCTGTACTTTCACATGAACGTAAAAACAATTCCAAAACTCAGTGTATTAAATCGATGGAATTTGGCACGTTATCTTATCTAGTGACTAAAGTTGTAGTTCTATATTAAATTTTAGTTTCTATCGGTGAAAAGGTGTCGGAAGTTTCATATTCGAATTTCTAGTACTTGTATATGAAGACCAGGCCAACGATTAATCGCCAAAGATCTCTCTAGATTCAGTGGAGATGATTAATATCTCCAAAGAAGCCTAACTATTATTCGGTATGGGCGTGCATTTTATACAAAAATAATGAATACTAAAAAACATTTCTAATGCGTGGAATTCTGTAAATGCAAATCTGAAGACTTACGTCATCAACACCCTGTCCACAATTCACTACTTCGAAGAGGAAAATACCGTTACGCAAAAAAAAAAGTGAAGAGGGGACCACTAACTTGCTTTTAGAAGAAAAATCAAAACTATTGCAAATTCGGAAAAATAGAAATGTCTTAAATTTACATTCACAAGTAAATCCTTCAGCAAAGTGAATTAGAATTTAAAATGTAAAATGGCGGGAAAAATGGTTTCGAAAATAAGAGGTTCTGAACAAGCAAATGAAACTTTTTTTCTTCAAGAATCTTTCATGCAAATCAATTTATTGCAAGAATAATTTTAACAAATAAATTTCTTTCTTTAGTATTTCTTAAAAAAAAAAACGAATTTCGCCCTTCTGTTTCCTTTACAAATATTTATTTTAATCTCTTTATACTTGAAACATTGCTAAACTCAAAATTCTATTTGACGTCGGTAAACAGACGATATTAATACTTATCAGCTTTCCTGTCATAATCAAAGTTATGAATATTAGTTCTATGTGCAAGGAATTAAATTTTAAATTGGAATAAAGCAAACGCTATAAATCAAAAAAATATTAATAGAAGTAATAAAATTATAATTCTGCTGTCATTAGTAAAATTGTCATTAATTATCATGAAAAAATTAATGAAAAATTTTATTGCATTCGTATAAAAGCCGCTTAAATATAATTCTAATAATGAAAATTTTGAAGCTCATTTAACTATGATATTTGTTTAAGAATTTGCTGCTAAAATCTAATAATCTATTCATAATTTTTTTTATTTAATCTCTCATGGTAGAAAGATTCAATTCTGACAAAAGCTGCTCTTAAATATTACTGTCAAAGGCTTGTTTTCAACTATATTAAAAAAAAATGATAAGTTGTTATGGGTTCAGAATTTCATCAGCTATGTAATGCTGATTCCCAATGAAGCAATAATAAATGCCGCAAGCAATTTTTTCCAACATTTTTGTGAAAAATTATGCATAGAATATTTCCAGTGGAATATATCAAGGCCTTAATTGTTGTATATATATGTTTGTCAATTTTTACATCAGTAAAAAAATGCAAAAAATTTTTTTATGTCTCAAACAATTAGTTATTGCGATATTGTTTTTTAACTAATGTATTTTATTTTAAGAAACAAGAAAGTAATAAACTAGATAAACTTTAAGTATACAAATAAGACCAAAACACACCTATAGATTGGACATAATGAATCTAGAATCATCTAAATAACCTTGAAGATAAAAATAAGTCTATAATATGTAACAATATCTCTTGACACTTAAATCCATTTGTCTAACAGTGGGAGTTTTAAAATCACTAAATCCTGGGATATATCTTTAAAAAAACCTACATCGCATTTTTTAAAAGTTAAACTTTTTTTTTATTATTTTCCAATTCTTTTCCTCATGTAATATTTAGAAGATAAAATAAAGCCATAAATTATTTTAGATATCTCATGACTTTTCCTCATATGGTATGCAAAAATTTATCTGCTTTTAAAATTATCATAAAAAGCAAAACCTACCTACTCTGCTACTCGAAAGGCCGTTGATATAGCTGAAAAAAATTTTTGTTTTTAAATTTTTAATTGGTGTGGAATTTTTAGAAGGTAAAATATTTTATGAAGCCATCTATGATAAATGGCAAATGCTTTTGTAAGTATCAATTTTTTTATAAAATATATATCACCTAAGAAAGTAGTATACCACATTTGGTAATTCGTTACTCGGCAGTCTTCAGAAAAACATATATACACTAAGCAACAAACACGTGCATTTCTTCTTGTTCGTAGAAAAAATAGAATTCGTTTTTGCTCATGAGTTTTTTGTGACATGTTTTAACAAGCTGACTGCTTTTGAATCACTAATGGTTCACATTACTAATTAGTTCACACTTCCTATCTAAATAGATGCTTCCCCTTTACTAAACTCAAGATGGAAACAGTTGGCAAGATGGAACATCGGTCATCTAATTAGCAAACATTCCAAATGTCTGACTTAAATCATGGCAGTGAAAGATTTAAAGATAATAAAAATCTGAAACGGGTCTTAATTTCGGACTGAAAGGTGAATCCATGCTGCATCTAACTTGGTGAAATGAAAATAATTTCTTTAAATTACTTAGCATATCAGGATTATGCAGTATTTACTACTAGCAAAACATGAGCAAAATATGATAAATTTCTTATGAAGATCCATTGTGTTTATAAATGGTAATTTCCTTCACAATGGCAGAAGTTAAGATTTCCTATGGTGAGGTTAGTTTGGATGCATGCATGCAGACGTGCATAAATATTTGTCCGTGTTGGTCGAAAGTTACAGATCTTTTGTTAACCCTTTTCCCAAGCGGCTCGATACAAAGCGAAATTGCCTAAAACTTAAGTTAATGTCACATTTCAGGTCTTTACATCATAAAAACAGTTGAAAAATCAGTGAAAAACGAATTGTAGTATTAACTCTTGGAATACATTTTGTATAACTTATCAAACTTACCAATTTGCAACACCACATAATTTACAGAAATTACCATTCTGGAAAAATTATAATTTCTGCTTAATCATAGCTGGATAATTGCTCTTAAACTGTTCTAACAGTTCTACTTTCATATTCAAAGATTTCACATATCTTCCGACTGAACAACCCTGTGTAATTTTTAGTAAATCTTGATAGAGCAACTTATCTAATAATTTAATTTCATATTATTCAATTTTTTGCAACACAGTAATTTATAATCATTTTCTAGGCTTGCAAATTGCCGAAATCTTTGCAAGAAAACAATATTTACTGTCAATCAAAACACTAATATTTGTTTTAAACCTTCTCAGAAAGTATAAAATGTATAAAAACAGAAAAATGTTTTGAAAAAAACGCATCAATAATTAGAACAAAAAATTTATACTTTTTAAAAAGGTTCATATAATACGGGGCTACTGCTACATATTCAGTTTTTTTGCTTTAAAAATATAAATATATATGATACTTCAAAATAAATAATAAAACATTGTCAAATTTTTCATTCTAATTTATCATATAAAGTTTCTTCATAAATTTAACAAAGAAATAAGGATAGAGAATACTAAAAATCCTCTTTAAATATAGCAAATTATATAGAAATGCAATCTTTATTATTGAATCAAAATTTTAGTTTACTCACCATTAAGGATTTATCAAGACATCTACATTACTTCGCTCTTGCAAATTTACAATTGCCGAAGTCTTTACTGGGAAGAATAAAGTTCATTCACGGAGCCATTTTGAATTCCAAAACGTTTAGTTCAATAAGCATGAGACAACATGAAAAAATTTTCCAATTTAGTGTGCAAGTGGATTATTGAATGCAAACTTCGTAAGTCACTGTACAAATAATATCAAATAAAATCATTTTTATTAACAAACGAATCTTTTTTAGGTCGGCGGAAAGGCAACTAGTACATTTTACATTTTATTTGAAGACCGTAATTTAAATTTATTTTTAAAGTAAATCATTAAAGCAATATTTATCAGCAAATTATCGCAGTCTATTACTAAACATATAATTCTGTCTTCTATAACAAAATTATAATTCTGTTTTGCAATTCATACTATAATCGGCGCACATGCTTTTCTTTTGCAGCTATGCAGCATTCACACGAAACCAATTATCGCAATGGAAGGTCACACCTATTTCAAAAACATCACGTGACCCCAATGGTACTATGGCAAATGATTGTCTTATCGGTGTAACTATTTGCCATTGACTCTTTGCGGTCACGTGACCTTCCTGTGGTAGCCGTGACTATTTATTGCGCCCAATATTTGCCCTCGTGTGAACGTTGCTTTACAACGCAGCTGTAGCATTATTTGTAAGTGAAACTAATATATGTATATTAGTTCCTTGTTACTAAATGCTTGCTTCTGAATAATCCATGCATTTTGAAAATTGCCACGTTTTATATTATAATGTTGTTACTTTTAGTAAAAATCTAAAGAAAAGCAAATTATCTACGCAGATAAATAATGAACTATGCCAGAAGTTCCAAATTTTGATAAGAGTACCTATTGGAATATATAGAAGACAAGCAAAGGATATTCGAAATGAATGTTAATACGGATGGAAAACAAAAAGAAGAAAGTTCTATAATGCTGTTCCAGTAAGTAAAATACATTTAATTCCTAAAGTCTATTTTGTAGTAATGAAAGAAGAGTAATGTGTTAATTCTTTTTTTTTTTTTTTTACTTTCGCAACTATCTAATTAGATGGCATCTTCAGTATAATGAATGAGCTGCCCTAGTTATTCAACTAAAATCCAAAATAATACTTGAGATGATTCAGCATCGAGTGTAATTTTGGAACGGAATAAGAATTTATTTGAAGAATTAATTTCAGATTACAAATTTTAAAATTATTACTTCGATTGACGCATGATTCACTCGCAGGATTGCTTAAATGCTAGAGGAATGAAATATTTAATGCCTTTTACACGTACAGAATTTATGGAAGAAGAATACTGTTCTTATGAACATATTAGAAAAAATATAGCTACAATTGTGAGCCAGCCCCAGACACGAGCTTATGTATTTATATTAAAAGGTTTAATGATTTTTACTTTCATCTGTATACAATATAAAAATAAAGAGTAACATAATCTCCAAAATTTTTATCTCTAGATTTTTATGAAACTCTAATTTCATATTTTTGAAAATTATGTTTGTCTGTATGTCATTGCGTCTGTTTTTTTTTTTTTAACATAACTCGAAAACTCGAAATTCGTTTTATAATTTAAAAAGGAAAGTTGTATTTGTCTTTCAATATTTGGTGAAATTCTTCTGAAAATTTTTTTGTATTCTTGCAACCACTTTATTTCAAAAGTGAAATGAGATATAAGGGTGAAATTCGGTATAAAGATTTATCAACACAAATGTATAGGAGCATTAAATTTCAAATCATTTATTGTTTTGCGTGTTTGTGCATCCGTAAATGAGTTGGCTTTAAATTGCAAGCATCAAAATAAAAGGAATTTGTGGAATCAAAACTGATATTTTCGTGAAATTGTGGATACAATCTGTGAAAAGAAAGCTGTTCAAAATACATGTTCAAGTGTCTTCATTACAGCTTGTCCTCTTTATATTAATTTGTTAGCTCTGGATAAGCTTATTAAATTAAGACTTGTTCGCTTTAATATGTAGAATTTCTCATGAGAAACTGATTTTGCGAGTATCGGATCTTTAGAGAAGAATCTGAATAGCCTTAAGAAAGCTATTAGATTCTTATCTGTTTCTACTTTGGGCTATTTAGATTGCAATATAAGAATCTAAATGGCTTTTTTAAGAGAGTTCGTTCAATATAATTGCGAAGACAGGTTAATTTTAGAAAGCAGCCTATTTTCACTTTCTGGTACATGTAGTATAGAAAAAATATAGTAATCGTTATAAAAATTCGAACTCGAGATTTTGAAGTATCTCCACATTTTAGACTTCCCTGATTTCTAAAAACCGTTTTTGGAAAATGCCTGTCAGTCAATCTGTCACAAAAATGATTCGAGCTGGATTAACAATACTTAGCTCTGAAAAAGGCTTAAGCTTTGAAATTTTGTATATGTCTTCTCATCAAGTTTTCATATCTCTATTAAATTTTGAGTAAAATCTGTTCAGAGGAAGTACATCTGTCCTGTTGTTCGAATAAAAGTTAACGTAATTACAAAACGAAGAGAGCTAGATAGATAAAATTCGGTACACAATCTATAGTACAGACAACTTAAATTTTGAGCCAAATCCGGATAAAGTGAAGAATAGTGTGCCTCCGAGTTTGTCGCCAATATGGCAACCCATCGGAACGGTCTTCTAGCAACCCTAATGCTGTTTTGTTTACTACTTTTTGTAATGGTTGAGTTGTACATGAACTACAACTATATTATGAAAAATGTTAAATTAAAAATATTAAAATATCGATTCAAGATTTTAATTTTATTCTTTATTATAATTAAAAGTTTATTAAATAAAGTTAAACTTATAATTAAGTTATTTTCTTCCTTTTTTTAATGTGAATACGAGCAGAAAATATTTATTCTCTTGCAATTTTTAATTGTCAGTATGCGCTTTAAAAAATCGTCTGCATTCTCAAATTAAAAGACAGCTGCAATGGAATTCTTCGCAGTTCTCGTAATTCTTTTGGTGTTCTAACGGTTGTTTCCCTTCATAATTTTTTATGTCGGCAGTATTTCGAACCTGTAGAATGGATGAAGGGGGAGTTAAATATGTATGTGTATATATTATGAGGTGATGAAGTTAGGAAAGGATGCTTGTTTGAAATTTTGTATTGAGAATGGTTTGATATCGAACCGGCAGAATGGATGAAGGGTGAGTGGAATATATTTTTTTACGAGTTGATGAAGTTGGGAAAAGGATGTTTGTTTGAAATTTTGTATGGAGAATGTTAAGATTGCTTCTTTCTTCGTTCTTTCTTTTCTTTTGCTTATGTACTGTTTCTGTTATCCACACAGTCCTTATGTTCAATGTGCTAGCGAAGCTACTAGGTTCCCCCTCCCGCTGCAAGCGAAGCCGTAGGATGTCTTCTTTAAGTTAAAAAATTCTGCCCTGTGCCTTCTAGAAGACACCGAGCAGTCTGAAAAAAAATACTAATTATATACAAAATAAAAAGTCCTAATTATATAGCGGGAAATGGTAACCGTAACTGTTACGCGGAAGTATTTGTTTATTTCCGCCATTTTTATTGGCGACTTGGCATTGTTGGCGCATTAAGGGGGACACTAAAGTTCACTTTTTATTCTAAATCCAACTGCGGATTTACTGTCTTTTGGTCTGTACTTTTAAAAAGAAGTAATCACAATAATTAAAAAACCCGGTGAGTTAAATATGGGAAATTTAGTATGGGACTTTGACTGCAATTGCAATTTTAACTCAAAATATTTTCTTTCAATCGGTTGAGTAAAACTCATCTAAAATACAAATTCTATTTTTGTACGCTATTAATACAAATGTTAAATAGCCAAATAATTCTCCAAGAATGACACGATAGATTCTGTAAAAATGCTAAATTCACGCCGAAAGTTAATATTCGTAACTATTGCATGACAATGCCATGCAAGGCGTTCTCTGGTATGACAGCTTAAATGGAGAGTATGCAAGAGAGTTTGGAGAAGACCACACCAGCTGTTTACATATACCGAGATGGTTTCGTGTATAGACAAGGTAGACGAGATTACTTGGTACTCAAACTATAAGGACACTTTTTTTGTATTTTTTGAAAATATGGATAAAGATAATTTAACCATATATTGTGATCTGGTAGCAAGGTATATAATTTCTTTTAAAAGGAAGATATTTTGCTAATTACGATTTGAGTCACTACCTGGTTCAAACTGCTCTTTTGAAAATTCAGTAAAAATAATTAACCTCTTTAAAAATCACACTAAAAAACTTAAATTCTTTTAAACTTAATTTTTAAATTAAATTGGGAATTTAATTATAAAGAAAACTATAAGGATTGTTTAATTAACGGATTCCCAAACTCCTTAGGGATTCTTGGAACTTTGTGTAATATTTACTTATACGATCTATGACAAATTTCGATAAAATGAATCAAAGGAAGATTGATTGATCTTAAATATTTCTGCTGAAATATCTGTAAAAAATTCCATACACGATATTGCATCCGAGTGGCTCAAGTTATAAATTTTTGTCTTAAAACTTTAAATGAGCAATTCTTGTATATTATTTATAAATTTATTTCGTATATCTCTGAAACGTCTCTAAGGATTAGGGTCAAATTTTATATTTAGATAAGGTTTTGCTTTTATCTATATAAGACTTTCCTGTAAAAACACGATTTAAAATAGACACATACGCCCCATTTTGTTCTTATAACTTCAAAGCCTTTTTCTATCTAGTCTCATGCTGACAATGCCAAATAAAGCCATCTCATAAGTTGTTGTGGTACTTGCAATGTTGCCGTAAGATGATAACCTACTTTAAAATTTTGTGAGATGGCGCTGCATGATATTATCAAAAAAATTTCGGCTCGCATCCAATAGAAACAATGCAATTATTGTGTTAACCAATACGAATAACGTGTTAAATTAAGTGCATTTATGACTTTTTTTTTATTTAAATGACGGATTCATATACAGGTAAGATTGAAAAATATTTACATGTAATCAGTATATAATTCCTATCTAAATATTTTTTGTGAAAAAACGAGATATTACAAAAAACTGATCGGTCTCCCTGGTACTGGAATATTCAATCGTATTTTTGTCATATTTACAAAAGAAAAATTTGATTTTTATTACAACATAACGTAACGTTAAAAAATGTCATTATTAAATTAATGTTAACCAATAAATTCAACTATCTATCATTATGTTTATCAATTTTTAAAGTATCGGTTATCATACTTTTAATATAATGTTCGAATTTCCACATCACCCATTGTCCCTTTTCTTTGTCTTTTTTGAAAACTTAATTTTTTTAATTCTTTATTATTCGAATTTAAATAATTATGACTTGATGTTTAATATTTTATTTACAAATTGATGCATTTTATAGAGCAAAATTAAAAAAAAAATAATGTCAAGTACCTTTTTTAGTATTTTATTTTCTGTGTTATGGTAAGTTTTATGTCATTCATTTTTTCTACTCTTTTCTAATAGACTTTTGCTTGCTGTCATGAAGACAATTTTTATGTGGGGAATTTCTCATCTGAAGTGCAGTTAAAAAAAACCCCTCCAATTTAGTCAGTCGTTGAGATATAAAAGAAATATTGAATTTTAAAAAAAAGTAAAATTTCTGAAATTTAAATTTAAAACAAATACTTCTATCTGTCCTGTAGGGTGTTTTGTAGTATTTCAGAGGCAAGGGTGAGAATGAATGGCATTAAATCTTACCAACTTTTAAAATACGGTAAGAGTAAAGTGAATAGTGAAGTCACATTTATCGAGATTTATTGTTATTATTATTGCGCTCAGATTGTTTTAGCGAAAACTTTCTCTTATTTGATTCATTACAATACTTCTCTATTTACCGAATTTTCAAAAATACTTAGAAGAACAATTTAGTGAATAAAAAAATTGGATTGATCAATAAATGTATCATTCGGCATTTGTGCACGAATGGTGTGCTAAAAACATTTGCATTATAAATTACGATACATACTGTTAAATTAAATTTTAACGAAGCAAATTTAAAATATTTGGAGCTTTATTTGCATCAAATATTTAAAAAGATAAGGAATTTTATGTAAGATCAAAAAAATCATAAGGTTACTAATTCCTTCCATATAGCCTTAATGTTATAATAGGAAAAGGGACATCGCAGAAATTATACTAAAACTTTGGTTTGAAAATTTGTCTTGTGAAGACAAATTGAGATTTTAATTTTTAAGCACTTAAACAGTATATTTGGAAAATGTCACGTAAATTGAAAATCTTATAAAAAAAATTAGGGTTTTTTCCCCTTAAATAAATGAATAAGAGGAAAAAAGTTATGGAATACAGTAAATACAGAGTTCAGTTATAGTAAGATTCCGTTTTAAAGTTAACACTAGAACTATTATGGGAAGGCCTGCGTAGTTTTCCATCGCGCTAAGATGAGCACCTGAGTTGGTACCCCCCGCCTTTTTTAAAAAAAATTCAGCGCCACACGAGCGGGAGAACATTTGACCTCGACGAATTTAACCCTTTGCACTCGAATGTCTATTCTCAGTCAACATTCAAGACGATGAATCATTTTGACATTTTATTTATTTTTTAAAATTTTAATCGTTAAAAATACCTACATAATGTTAAAATGATGTAGATTCCTTTTTCAGGGAAACTCAACTTAAAACAGTTGCATGCATTTATTTTTTTGGTGTAATAAACAGGTCCATATAATTAGTGAATAATTTTAAATCGAATTATCGTTCCGAGTGCAAAGAGTTAATATACGCCAGACCCACTTACACGACAGTTCTTCGGTAGAATCAAATCTCGAATCTGAAACTCCGAAACCGAAACCTTACTACCAGGACACCGTCTTCCTACAGGAAATCAGGAGGAAAATGCATTATTTGTTGCGTATTTTGATTTCTAAATCTTTCACAATATTTCAATATTTTTTAATTGCAAAATTTCCTGAGTATTTAAATACTTTTTTTTTAAATTTGAGACTGAATGGATAAATTGCTGTTCTTTTCTTTAAATGGTATGAATTGTGCTCAAACAATTTCATTGAATTCGCTAAACTAATCTCAAGTTTTGAAAACACAAAGCTATGAGCCATAAGTATGGCAGCACATAACTAATAAAGTAAATGCGCATATTTGTAAATGAGGTAGTTTATTTGAAGACCGAAGTCTCTTACTATTTTCCATCTAAATAGAATTTCCAGGTTATTTGTGCTGAAAAAGATGCTTTTAGTTTCTGTATCATAAAATGAACTAAGCTAAATAGCAGTTACAAAATTGCATAACAGTAGTAGTTGAATAATAAAAATCTTCCACGAAGGTTTTACGTCTAAATAATGGATTATTTTACAGGACTTTTAAAACTGAAAGAAATAAAAGTTGAAGTGCTTTTTACTGCCCTCGTGATATATGGAGGAAGCGCCAACTAATTCAATAAAGCTTTAGAATATGTGCACTAAACAAAAATGCTCTTTCGGAAGAATTCAGAATTTTTCCTTGTAATAACTTGCTGAGAATTTTGTGCTCAGAATTTTTCAAAGAAAACGGTATTTCAGTGAAATTTTGAGTTAAGTTTTAACAGATACCAAAATCTTTAAGTGGAAATTTTAAGATATGTTTCAGTAAATAAATTTTCCTCCAGGAAAGATGCTTATTTTACTGTTTTCATGTTTAGAAAATATGATGCTAATATAAAATTTTGTACATATGCAAATATAAAATTTTGAAGAGATTTGATTCATTCCAAAATAAACGTTTCTTTTTAGAAAGAATGGGAGGATTTCGCGTGCTAAAACAGGCAGAATAAAATATTAGCACATTCTTTTGCACCGTAACATTATAAATTTATAAATATTTGAAACATTATTTAAAGGTTATATAATAGACTATGATCTCTCAATCATTTATTTTAGCGCTTGTTTGGAATAATTTCTCCAAGGGTGAGTACTTTTTATTGTCGAGAAAATTTTCATAAGCAAATATATCCGATAACATTTCCTTTACTTACAAATAAATTCTTTTTTTTTAAATTTTTTAACCAAGCAGAAGATGCTTGATCAATTAATGTTTATTGTAAGTTCGATTTTAATTCCTCTCATTATAAATTATTAAAGTATGAGAGCATTTTAGTTTAATTAACATTATGGAAGCAACCCGAGGTCTATTTTGAATAGGGTAATTTTAAATTCCGACCATATAAAGAGGAAGAGATCTGAGTTCACACTACCTCTCTAAATATCTGCACTAACCAGCAGGAGGCCATTTTGCCCAGGACATGACATCAGTGAACTAGTGTGAACTAGGCCCGCACTCTAAATTTGACCAAATGGAGGTTTCATCCATTTTAGTACAGTTTTAGTGGAAATAGTTTTCGAACTTGTAACCAACTGGCCGCAAAGCCGAGATTTTAACATTAGCTTTCCAAAGCTCCAAACAATCACTGGTAAACCAGGATACTTTAGTAAAT
This sequence comes from Argiope aurantia, assembly GCA_026543865.1. Classification (NCBI taxonomy): domain Eukaryota; kingdom Metazoa; phylum Arthropoda; class Arachnida; order Araneae; family Araneidae; genus Argiope; species Argiope aurantia. Next base: position 31,707 of record JAPMOR010028661.1, read on the forward strand.
CCAAATCACCTAAATTTGCAACAATGACAGCAAAAACAAAGACATTCATAGTAAAAATATTCTAGTACATCGTCTAGTATGAGATAAATTGTCTTCACTTATTTCATTTAAAAAAAAAAAAATGAAATACTTTTTTATAATAGATTCACAATTCCAATTTTAGTTGTTAAATCCAATTAAACTGTTTTAATTTATAATATTTACAGAAAAAAAGTTAATAAAATTATATTAAATGGCATAACATAAAAATATTTTTGAAAAGATGAGATTTTTTTTCAAATAAAATATTTAAGAAATTGTAAGTTTTGGTCGAAAATGGATTTTTAACCTAATCGGATACCTTAAAATAAATATTCCAAGTATTTAGCATGTCAAACTATACTTGTGTCCTGTTAACAAATCCAGGCTTTTTTAATACAAACGATTATTCTGTTTTTTTACTGAATTCTGTGGAGAAATACACTTGTAATGGACCATACTTCGTTTTTATGATTTCATATTTTAATATAAAAATGATTTGTTCATGTACGCTTGACCTTATGAAAGTTTTATAAGACATTAAACAATGGAATTGTATTGGGTTTGTTGGTTGTTTCCTAAGACACTAACCTCGGATTGGAGATTTTGGATTGTAAAAGCATAAGATTTCCAATCTCTTTCTATACGCTTTTGTACATGAAATTTTAGTAAAAATATCCAAAAATTATCCTTTATTTTTTTTCAAGCTTTCTCTTTCGTCAAGATAAAAAGAAAATCTACTTTTCACGACTTCATTGGAATTAAAAAAATCAATATTTCGTGAACTGTCTATTCATATTGTCTGTCTATTCATACTGTCTGAACTGTCCATTCATATTTCTCTTTTTTAGAAGGCGTCCCGTTTTAAAAGCAACACTAAGGCTGTTTTGGGACGAACCTTGTAATTTTGAACGGCAGTCACATGACGAGGACGACACCCTAGCTGGCACGCCCTCTCCAAACTTCCGCCAAACAGCAGCGGGGAATTTAATGTGTACTAGACCTGCTTACACGACGGTTCTTCAATGGAGTTGGATCTCGAACCTGAATTCCTCCGGTTCCTAAACCAAGACTTTACCACTAGGTCACCGCGGCCCTGAATTAGACGTAAAAGCATATCTGGTATTATGAACCAATTTTAAATACAAAGTATGATGAGTTAATCTTTCTTTTCTATTTTCAGAAAGAGCAGCTAATCATGTAACAATTCGTCCAAAATTCTACAAGAGTAATTTAACATTTTTAGTAACAAATGTGAAACAATTTGGATTGCTGAAATTCTTTCATAAGGAAAGATATAATAAGAACCAATCATACTTTTAGAGCAATGTACCTCAGTCGAATTGAAGTATTGATCAGCATTCCAGTTGCATTTTCACTTCGAATGCAAATTTCCAGCCATTTCTGTTTGGGAGAAATTCTTAGTAATTTCTCTTATTAGAAACTGAAATAGAAAGAGTAAAAATCCATGCAATAAATCGTTTTCTTAAACAATATCAACTAAACACTTCTCATCACAATACAAGGAATTCATTTCGTTTCCAGCATTTATGTCGGCATTTATTTGAAAACCAAGAATATATTTATCGAAAGGCTTGAACAAATTGCTTTAAATTATCGCTCCTGATTAGAAAATGCCCTGATTTTTCTAGCTGCGTCTTGTAGACACAGCTAAAAATCGCAAATGTATTGTTTTCATTTTCTTCTATGTAGGGCCTAGAAGACTAACCAGGAGGGAAAAGCTTTGACTGTAAATTGCCAGAATAAAGATTTTATAGAAAAAGGAAGACAACCAAGCAATAAAAATCACGATTTTAATTCCCTTGTTGAATGTATAAGAGATCATTTCTTCAACCTTATTCAAAAATCGAGGAATGGAAAGTTGAAGAATGGAGGCTTATATTTATAGGATATTTGTCCAGTTAATGGTTCGAAACCAGTTTATGGTTCGTGAAAGTGATGTTCTAATAGAAAAAAATAGAGCGTAATAAATTTAAATGCAAAAAATAGCTGTTGAATTTTGTTTTTCATAGATTTTTAAAAGAAACATTTATATTTAGACACCTATTGAGGAGAAATAAAGTACTAAAAAACTTATTGTTAAACTGAAATAATATTAATAATTGTTCTTATAAATAAACAAGTAAAACAAAATATTTCCTTCCTTTCTCGAACATAGTGTTTATGCAAACAATGCAATGATTTTAATTACATGTTTATACTGAGCATGTCTGAAATCTTGGTGGAGCTCAAAGCACTAAAATTATTCATTTATTCGAAAAACTTATTTTTCAAAGCGAGCTCTTTAACTAAATAATTTAAAATTTACTCTATTTAAATAATTATCGGTGGAGTAGTTTTTTTAATCTAGCCATGTATTATATCAAGATTACTTAAAAAGTTGTTCCCATTTGTTAGAAATATATCTAATTTATATAGAAAATGGTATAAAATGTAAAATAAAAAAATAAATTCTAAAAATTTTAATGAATTACTTCGAGGAATCTAACCTAAGTGCATTATAATATTCATAGAAACCTTTTCCCGGAAGACCTTTGCGCGATAATAGCTTTGGAAAGTTGGGGCAATAGGAAAAACTGAGAAATTAGTCAAAGAAGGAAATATTTCATTCTTTACTTTTAAATTAATATTTCTCCATTTTTACAAGAATATAATAGTCGGATCCAAATTGAGTTTAAAGATTTCTGCTATTAATTTAAATAATGATATATATATATTCTTATATAAGAGACCTGAGTAATATCAACTCTTGAGAATATTAAGAGATATTTAAAGTAAAATTCAATTTTTTATGAATTATTTTTAATTAAAACTGATATGTTCAACGTTATATTTGGATCCATTCATTTCCAAAGTTTTGAATAGCTTATGTTGAAATATAGGTTCAACTTATGAATATGAGGTATAACTATTTTTCTAATAACTTGCAAAAGATCAATTTGTTTTCATGATGACGTTGTTTAGTTATCATGCTTATGTTTTAAGACCTTTATTAATGTTTACTTCCTCTTGTACAAATCGTCAAAATCAAATTTCGAGATTTTTATGTAACTCTACGTTTCATACGTCTATGAGTAAGAAAAATACCTTAAGACAGTACAGGCGGCTTACAATTTGAGATCCACGTTCCTGTTTTACAATTTCGATAAAAATAACACTTTATCGAAATTGTAAAAGAGAAAATAACTAGATTTCTTTAATTGTGCTAAGTATATTTACTTTGTTACATTTTTTATTATAAAGAAGTTAGAAGGAAACAAATTAACTCGACTTTATTGTTATGAAATATAAATAATTTAGTTTTATTAAATTTATTAAGGAATATTAAGTTGTTTTAATTTGACTTAAGTTGATCAAGGAAAGTATACGGATATAACTTACAATATCTTTAAAAACATTGAATCAAAGAAAGGTTGAATGACCTTAGATATGTTTGTTAAAAAGTTTATAAATAGTTTCAAACACGAAATTTTATCAGAGAGGTTCACAATAAATGTCATATATATTAAATAACAATATTAAACATTTTGCACTATTATGGATTAAAAAGCTGTGAACGTAATCGTATTGAAATCACGAGGAAAATAAAGGCATCTACTTGGATCGTACCATATATACATTTGAATGTTCTCTTAATAAGCGAAAGAAAGCTTTAGGAGCATAATATTCCAGATGTTATTGAATTCTAAATAATTTAAATTCTTTCAATATGGAATTATTTCTCTTTCATTGATATATACTAAAAAAAATAGCTGTTTTTCAGGGATATTCTTTACTAGCCTGTATTATAAGACTCCAAATGTTAAAATGCATATCAAGATGGTTTTCTTTTAAAATCTTCGGCAGTAAACATTTTTTCTCGGTAGATAATTTTTTAAATACAAATTTCAGAATAGCAGTGAAAACTCTTTCCTAGCATACATTATGCCAAAAAACGATTTTCGATTTTTTGAGGATTTAATAAAATGCATTGTATAAAGAAAGCTGATCTGTAATGAAAAGATTAGGCATTTAGGCCTGCTTTGATGATATATCCTTATGTATTCAATGAAATTGAAGTTTTTTCCACAATTCTTCAAGATAGTAGTAAAACGCTTTCCGAAGATGAATCTGGAGAATAATGATTTTTGTCATTGTTCTAATAATTCAAAATGTATTGTTGCAAATAGGGACTTGGCTTAATAATGATCCTTATATAGTAATTGTCACGTATCTGTACAGGTAATTGACATGGGGCCCAAGTACTATAAAAAGTATTGTTAAAATATTAAATTTGGAACAATAAGAAGTAACATAACAATGTTACGAATTATTGTAGAGAATTTTGATTTTCAACGTTTTGCATTGTTTAATCTACATTTCTGTTTATTTCTGGAATGGAAGATCATCGTAGAGATAAATGTAATAAATGTAACACATTGCAATAAAAACGAAAAGTTCAAAAAAGTTAAGGAAGAACGAGAAAAAAAAAAGACGTTGATTAAATAAACGAATAAGTCTTAGCCTGAAAAGATTTCGTTTCTCCTCCAACTATAAATTTGGCACGGCATGAAAAAGAGTGGCTTTGCTTCCACCAAACTACATATGTGAAAATAAATCAAATCGTTAGAGTGGTTATAGGAATGGTTCCAGACAGAACACGATTCCAATGACAACACATGCCTCCTTTTTCATCACTTCTTACACCCAAATATCAAGCAGCTGAACCTCAAATAAATTAATACATTTTAAAAGAATTAAATATTTTTCTATATTTCAGAGATAGAATGATTTATAGGGTCTAAGATTTTCCTCAATTATAAAATTTATTTGCGAATAATTTATTTTATTCGAAAATAAAACTTTGACAATTTTCGTTGTTGAGAATGTCTCAATTACGTAAAGAGGAAGATAAGTTTTTATATCGGTATATATATATTATGTATTAAAAACAGCATGACAAAATGATTATATAAATTCATTTATTGTAAATCAATTACACTATTATCTTTTATTCGGAGTGCAAAACATTTGCTCACAAAATACTTGTAGCCCTATTTGTTTTTAAAATGCCTATTAGCACCGTTTAATATTTGTGTAAAATGCAATAAAAGGCAGATGAGAAGAGAAATTTTGAAACAAGAAAATATGTATAATAATTTCATTCCTTAAACAATTAACAATACAAATATAATTTGATTCTCAATTTTGATAGTTTAATTTAATTTCAAAGATTTTTGTTCCTATTTTTATCCTGTAATTTTTAAGCAGTTAAGTAACTATTAATAACTTTCGTATTTGATTCTATATATTAGTTCATTTGATTTTCATTTATTTAAAAGTAGTCAGATTTGTAAGCTCTTATATTTCGTAAGTTATTTTTTTAATAAATATTAAAAGTAATGAACTTGCATTTAACAGTGTGTTTTATTGAAACATGCTATTGTTAAAATTATGTTAAAATTAATAAGGCATTAAGGCATAAAGTAATTAATTAATAAGGCATAAGGTTAAAATTAATAAGGGATTGAATACCTTGAAAAAGCTCCGTTTTTTTTTTGTAAAGTGATCAAAACTGAGTAGACAGGAATTTTCACAGACAAACTAAGGTATTTATTATTAGTACAAATAAACAACCAGTAATCAATAGAGTTTTCAGAGAAGTATTTTGAAAAAAAGTACTTGTTGGGATGAAATTCGTTGGGTTACCAGAAGAAATATAATACGCTTGAAAGTTAATTAAGACAGTTAGCGTAAACTGAAATAACGTTCCATTCAAAATTATTTTATATCCCTTTAAATATTTGTCTTATTCTTTTGAAATTCTCAAAGAATTCAATCAAAAGTTGAGAAACAAAACAAAATTACTAAATATTTAGCAAAATAATAACTGAATTTAACTAAAAATTCAGAGAACAAAAATTTTCAACGATTTCGAAGAAATTAAATAAAAGGAAAATATGAAAAAAGCACAAGCAAAATTAATTCATATAACTAACATCCTGCTGTGTATTCATTTCAGTCTGACGTTAATTAGATTCAAAATAATAACACAAGCTTTATTTTCCAGTTCAACCACACATTTTATATATAAAGATTCAAATATTCTTCGTAAGGGGAAAAACATTGAAAAATCTATTATCTGCAGCTTGCAGAGGTTTTCTTATTCCAAAACTCTTTCAATAGTTTTGACTTAATTATTTCGTTTCAATTTATAGATGAGCTCCTTTGAAGACGGTATTCATTGTTAATCTGAATTCAATAGAAGTCTGTAGTTAAAATATACCCACAAAGGTTTTCTTTTGAATTCCTTTTGAAATTATTTTTAATACATGTTTTCAAGACACCGTTCGAAAGTCTCTCTCATCATATATCTTGGCAAAAATGATTTTTACTATTTCTTAAATTACGTAAAAAGCCTTGTTTAAAATGGCATGTAAAAATAATTGGTACAATTGGAACAAGAAGTATTGCAGAGAAAAACCTAACCTGCATTTGATAGAAGATTACAAACATTTGGACTGGCTCTGACAGGAATTTCTTCTGAATTAATCAGAGCTATTAGAAAGAAGTTCTAAAGATAGTGTTCAAAAGTTACTTGTCGAAAATGAAACAGAGTAATGATGAATTTTGACATTGTTCATATAATGTAAAAAAAGCATTGTTGCAACCCGAAACAACAACGAAGCCTTAATAGCCGTAATAGACCTTTTTTGACCTTCAAGATAGTTTTCAGGATTATGAGTTTTATCACAAAATATACAAGATTCACGTTTTGGACTCTGTACATTGAATCATCAGCCATTAGTGATAGTTCGATTTTCTTTTATATTTTTGTTTGCTATTTAGAGATTTATTTGATTTCAAATCAGATTTTAGTAAAGAAATCCTTTTTTCTTCAAACTAAATAGTAATAACTGTGTTAACTTATCATTATAAAAATTCTCGATGAATTTCGTAATCACTCTTGGAAAATTCTCAGGAATTCATTTTACTGTCGGAAACAGCATGGCAGCCTATTTATCCATGGTAACGCCTATTGATTCGCTTGAACTGAAACTTGACCCTAGTTTATCATAAAATTGTATAATGCTTAATTAAGTAATATATGTGACGTTTTTCAATACAAATGGTTACAGGTCTCTAACATAATATTCAAAGATTAATTCTTGGGGATCAATTCTCGTTTTCAGGCAATCGATAGCCTTGGCTTATTTTACAGCAGATGATTGACGATTTCTCTAATACCAAATGCAATATTCTGTGTGATATTGAAATCTATTTTCATCACCGATCATCCTTGTAAATTCTGATAATTTGAGCTCCAAAATAAGTCACTTCTTTATGCTCCAACTAAATTCATGTAATTTTATTTTGTGAAGTTTTAGTCTTATTTTTCAACATTCACGGAAGTATAAATTTCCCACAGATAAGAATTATCAAAATAAAATTTATTTAAACTTGGGAAATATTTAATTTTTCCTATATTTCTGATATTATTCGTATTCCTCGTCACATTTATTAGCATTAGCAACCATTAATGCACCAAATATATTACCATCCATTTTTGCCAAATTCTTATTTATTTTTTCAAATACAAAAGTCTTATTTCGATATCTTTCCTATTTAGCTTACTCTGAATTAAAGACGCTATTAAATCATTATGAAATTTCATAAAACTTGCTCTAACTTCACTTTATGTTTGATTTTCTGTTAAAACTTCTAATAGCTTCAAGACAAACAATATGTCAATATGGGCAATCTTTAATAACCTTAAATTTTTTATCACGTCCATGGTCATCGCAGTGTTGTTTGCTATCCCAAAAGTTGTCTAATACCTTAAACTTCTAAAATAGTCAATGGAAACATTATAAAGAAGATTCCAATTTATATTAAGAAGACATTAAACAAACTATATATATTCATTTTAAATCTACAAAATTCGATGTCATAAACATAAAGTTAAATTACAGGAAGCTAAATGAAACAGAAATTACTAAAAGCTACAGAGCTCTTCCTTGTGTCCTCTCTATTACTTTTACCGCCTCATAGCAATCATTCACGATTGATTTATTGAAATGTCGATGGCGAGGTGTGCCTACTTTTACATCGTTAATTTCTGAAAAGTAATAATCCTCACAAATCTAGCACTAGTTGACATGCTAAGATCTCATGCCTATCGCTTAGATCCCATTGCTTTCACAACACTGCATCGTGAAATGTATTCATTTCAAAATAACGTCAGTTGCGAAAAAAACACTAACCCGTATCAAAACAGAAATTGCATTGTCCGATAGAACTAATATTTTGAGATAAAATGTAGAAGAAGAAAGTTTTCTTAGCAGAAAAAAGGCAGTGGCAGCCTTATTTTTGAAGTTTACAAACATTTTCAGATTCCCAAATATTTAAGATTTTTCAATACTTTTGATTCATTTTTTTCTTTTTAATTTATACATAAGATTACTTCTAGAGGATATTCTTTATTGATCTGAAACAAATTTCAAACATATTTAAAAATGCTCAAAAAAAATGTTTAAAAAAATCTTGAAAAAAGGGAATGACATTTTATTAAAATATTAAGACATGATATTAATGACTCGAAGATAACAGTGTGTAAAAAGCGTTGTTTCAAACGGTATGTAAAAATATTAGAATACTGTAGATACAAAAGATATGGTATAGAGAAAGCTAACTTGTATTGAGAAGATTATAAACCCTAGGCTTGTTTCAGTCGAATCAATTCCATTTTGAACTAATCGGGACTAAAAATTGTTACTCATTATTCTTTCAAAACTGCTTTCGAAAATGAATTTCAATAATAATCTTTATATTGATCAATTGTATTGGTCAAAATGTATTGTTGGTTTAATAATAATCAAGCAAAAAATATTAAATGATTCACGTATGTTATTGTTGCAAATAATCAAAATGTATTTCAAATAATGTAAAAAGCATTGTTAGAAATAGAAATTAAATAATATTTGAAACAATAAGGAGTCACAAGTAACAATTCTATGTTTTGTTATGGTGAATTTTAGCATTCTGCATTGTTTTACTTTTTTTGAACCAGTTTTCCGCTTATTCCTCGCATTTTAGTTGTCCAGAGTTTGCTCTAATGTAGTTGAAACTATCTATTAACTAATACATGCCATTAAAAACAAAAAAAATTAAAGTTTTTGTATTATAAGGGATGTAATGCCGCTGAAGAAGTAAGCAGATTCTTGTTTCCCTTACTTATTTAGTATAGTGAGGATCCATAGTTGATATTGTAGCATTCTGTTGTAACGAATGTTCACACTCAACAATATTTTCAATTGTTCAAGCTATTTTTCGTTGGTTTTTTTTTTCTGAAATGGTAGCTGATCGCAGTTTATAATTTAACAAAATTGCAGTTTCTGCTTAATTATCAGAAAATAAAACTTTTAAAAGATAGATTTTGAAGTGTATAGATATGCTATTAGATATATAAGTGGATGGTCCCTCCTCGTGGGATTTTACCATGAAAAAAGATTGAGTTTTGTTCTGGAAAACTTCTTAAACAAATGTTTGTGTTTTTCGAGAGGGAGAGGTTAATAGTTTAGAATTCAGTCGTCTCTATTTCGATGACAAAATGTGTCTTCTTTTCCACTGACTGGGTCATTGTATCGTCATGCCTATCACTCAGATTCCCTTGCTTTCCACTGCAGGGGAAGGTTAACTCAATTGTGGGGTTTCAGGTCTCGTTCAGAAGCTAACTTCGAAAATAATAAATCAAAACCTCATTTTTAAATTGTGATTTTATTTTTTGTTTTTCCGTTATGCTTCTCAAATTCAGATGTTTCGTTTGAGTTGCCATATGAGATTGTTTAGCATTACTTACATTTTTTATTTTATATTTAATTATATGGCAAAGACTAGATTGAGTGCTGATTTTACAGGATCATATATAAAATTTCTTTGAAAATATCAATTTGTCCTTTTAAAAGAGATAAAAACATAAGAATAAGTAATTGTTTAATTCTTTGTGTTTAATTTTATTATTGAAATGAAATTTCCATTTTTCATTCGGAAATTTTTGTAAAGCTCTGAATAAAATTGAAAGCACGAATTATGGGCGTTTAAAATAGAAAACTTGATACGATTAAGCTTTCAACTGTTTGTCAAATTTCAATTAAAAATAAGTACAAATTAAAAAAAGCGAAATAAATATATTCTGTGAGCATGGGTAAATTAATATGGAAAAACTGCATCTTCCATTAATTCCAAGCCATCAAAATACGCGTTGAATGCTCTACCCATCCCATTTCAAGTACTCTCTGTTTCTCACAAATTTTGTGAATTAAATTGTTCTTCATATGAGGCAATCGCATGTTATCACTAGTTTGAAAAATCTAATTTTTCGCTTAAACCTTTGCTTCTATTATTCTAGTTGTTTTTTATTATCCACGAAAAATGCACCCAGTGTGGTTCGACGCTCCAAGTTCACATAAATTCATTTGCAACTCACCCTTATAATCTGAGGTTGTTAGTCCACTATTAGCTGCTTCTAAGGTCATGTTCTCTACATTTCAAATGGAAAGAGCAATCTCAAAAATTTTGTGGTTTACAGTTCGGTGTGTGTTCACCATGTGCATTCATGTTAATTTTTTTGTCGAGCCATGGCGTATTCAAGTCACTCTGACCATTTTTAAAAAATTCTTTAACGTTTTATCAAGAAATTAAATGATACCAAAAGCTGTTTATTAGAATTAAGCAGTTTATTAGAATGAAGATTATATAGAACAATTAGAAAATTCATAAAAATTCATATACTTAACATTTATTCAGTGACCACCAGTCTGAATCGCTAGTATTGGAGGAAGAGTGCGACTCTTTAAAAGATAGTATCTGTGATAAAGACAGCAAGCTTCAGCTTTTAAATATTGTCAATTCAGTTCGAGGAAATTTAATTGAATAAGTTTTGCAAGGAACTATAAGAAAGCAAATAATTATTGAGTAAATTTTATACTATAAAATAACATTGACGATTTTTTTCAATATATATATGTAACATATTTTGATTGAAGTAGAATGCAGGTTAGAAACAGTGAAGATACTTGCTATTTTTAATTGCGTTTTATTCTATTCCGAGTGGCAGGCATGATTATATACAAGAAAACGCAGCGCGGCACACACAGAGATAAGAAAAAGGGAAAAAAGAGCCAAACAGATGACAACTAGCCTTATATAACATTGGATTTCTGGCCAGGCCCCAATTCAATACACGTGTGACCTTTGACACCACTTGAAGGGTAAAAGTATCACTTTCATTTAATACGTAGTACTGATTGCGCATTGTTTTTACAAAGGCATTAATTAAACCGAAAGTGTAATTGGATCACGAAATAAGAGAATATTTACTATGGGCTAAATTAAGATAAAATCTTGGAAATTAATTAAATTGAAATTAGAATTAAAATATTATTACATATATATGTATAAAAAGTCAATTTATTAATTTAGCTAACATTCTATGAAATGTCAATTCTTTCCGCTTTCTGGTATTTCGGACATTTATTGTATCGGATTGCAGTAATCTCTTTAATCCTTTGAGTATAAAATTAATAACAAACACGGTTTAAAATAGCTGTAATTTCTTAAGTACATATATAATAGAAATAAAAAAACAGTGGAAGAATTCCTGCAGCTACTTTCCCACCTTTTTCTCTATCTTTAGTATCAGTATCATAAATTTTAAATCTGTATCGTATTCAAAATCTTTGTTTGTTTGACCAGAAAATAAGGTGAATTTTGCTTTTTGTTTATCTATGTTTAAATTTACTTCTGCTGCTTGAAGAATCATTATATAGGAATTCCACATGATGAATTCTTCTAGAAATTTTCATTTCAGATGAGAAAATTTCTAGAAGTCAACTTAGGAATGCAATTTCTTTTCCAGTGGAATTACAGATTAAACAACAACGATCTTAAAAATCTCTAAAAGCTAAATCTCTGAAAATAAAATTCAAAAGACAAAAAGAGGATATACCACTGATTCCTACTTTTTCACTAATGATATCTTCTATCAGACGCACATCTTGAAAATTTAAAACTTTTTTAATTTGAAATTGAGTTTTAATAATAGTTTCTCTGAATAAAAAAAAAATAAAATAACTTAATTTATTTTAAAATTCTTCTGCTTAGCTCGAAATTTATTAGTTTATTCTGCGAGATTTCATTTGCCGAATCGTCAATGTCGGAAACACGAGAGCCAAGAATTTCTGGTATTAAAATATTTTTAAGTTCAAAATCCAACAATAGATATTTTAATCGATTTTAAAACAAATTCTCTTAAGTTCATTTAAACAAGGATAAATTCTGTAAACTTACAAGTCAACTGAGTTAAATCAAGATAAAATATGAGAAAAAAATACAAGGAAAATAAATTAATATAACTGGTATCGTGCAATGTATTCATTTCAAAACAACTTCAGTTGGGAACAAAACACAATATTTATTATCCGATTGAATTTAGACTTTAAGTTAAAATGTTGCATACTTTCTTAATAACATGAAGAAGGCATTAGTAGTCGAATATTTGAAGTTTGCAGAACTATTCCGATTCCTAAGTATTTAAGATTATTCAATAATTTTAAATGACTTTTTTTTTAATTTATACATGAGATTACTTGTAGAGTATATTCGTTTTTAATCTGAAACGAGCTGAAAACTGCAAATATTTAAAGATGCTCCAAAATATTCTTTAAAAATTCTTGAGAAAAGGAAATTACTTCTTTTTCAAATAATCAAGGCAACTGTGAAAAGACTTTCATAGTATGAAATACAATTATGACACGAAGTTGATAGCATGTAAAAAGCGTTGTTTCAAACAATATGCAAAAATATTTGAATACTGTAGATGCAAAAGTTATAGAGAAAGCTAACCTGTTGAGAAGAAGATTCTAAATACTTAGGCTAACTAATCTGAATTATAAAACTCTCAACTCTTTAAAATGGTGGTGTAAAACTGCTTTCGGAAGATGAATCTCAATAATAGTGATCTTTGCATTCTTCAAAATGTATTGTTAGAAATTGAGACTTGGTATAATAATGATTTTCACTCAACAATTGTTGAAAGATTTGTGTAAAGTATTGTTGCTAATAATAAATATGGGTTTGCACCATTATAAAGAGAATTGTTAGAAGTCAAAAATAAATGATATTTTAAACAATAAGAAACTACAATGTTATGTTTTGCTTAGGCGAATTTTGATATTCGATAATGTTTTACATTTTTTGAAATATTTTTGCGCTTGTTCCTCTCATATCAGTTGTTCAGAGCTTCTTTTGATGTATTTGAAGCAGTATGTTAACTAATATACGTTTTAAAAACAAACGAAAATTTGAAGACTTTTATATTATATGGATGCAATGCCGCTGAAGAAGTAAGCAGATTCCCTCTTCTCCTAGTTGTATCTTTTAGTGAGATTCCCTAGATGTCAATACAGCAAACTCTTGTAACAAATATTCGTATTCAATAATATTTTTCCATTGTGCAAGCTATTTTTTGCACTTCAAAGTGCGAGTACCCTAGTTGTTTTACCACGAGTGCCATCATTTAATGCGACCATTAAATTAGTAAATTGCTGTCAAATGTATTTTTGATTGTATTAAGCACCATTTTTATATACGTTTAGATTGTTTTTTGTTTTTTTGGTGTCTTAGTTTCCTGTGAAATAAAGAATCTCTATCGATTATTGGACTACTGACTGAAACCCAGCCAATGGATTTTTCAGCAACATCATTAATGTAAAAAAAGTTCTCTATTTTTCTCTTAATAATAATAACTATTTTTTTTTTCTATTCTATCCTTACTACCTTCAGCCGTAGAGTTGCTCAGCAGCTGCTTAATTAAAAATTGTGAGTACTTATTTTCAATATCGTACTGAAATTCAGAATATAAATGAAAAATTCCAATAAAAAAGTGAAATTCGTCAAAATTCATTCAATACAAAAGTAACTCAAATTATAGATTTCATTTACTGGACATATCATACATAGAACCAAAGCAAATTATTTTAAAGCCATGAAATTTTACCCTTATAAAGGGTGTAACACCAAAAACGAATTCTAGTAGAAGATCTATTTATAGCATTTTCACTTTTTTTTTTGGAGCTGAAACATTTGTCTTATTTAACATTTTCATCTATTCACTACATTATATTGTTTAACGAATTATAAAACATATTTCTAAAGCAACTGAATTTATAAAAAAGAAACAGATTCATAAATAACATATGGAATGATTGCGCGAAAGGTTGTCTAATAAAGACTGATTATAATTAATACAAATAAATTACGATTATAAATTAATACAAATTTATTATCGATTCCTATCCACGAAATTTCGATGGTCTTTTTCTCAAAATACTCTTCCTTGCATACTATGCATTTATGCACCTTTTTTTTTTCTATTCCTCAAACATATGTTAGTATCCATTTCTTGGCAAGCCCTTTAAAATAACCTCCACAGATTTTATATTGCCTCAGATGATGGGAATGCTTAATAAGGAGGTGATTCGAAATTCATCAAAGGAAATCGGAGTTATTAGGAAATTTAATTTACATTGCGATTTGAAAGATAATTATTTGTAGTCCCGGAGCTTACCGCACACAAACATGTGGCGCGTTCAATTTTTCTGTGACTAATGAAATGTTAGGTAATTCTAATAGATTTCTAAATATGATTCCGTCATTTATTTTTACTGTTACACCAAAGTGTGATAATAATAATTTCTGTTAGAAGAGTCACTTTTGTTTGAAGTTGCCTTCTCTCCTTAAACATTTGAAACATCTTCTAGCTATGCTAAAGGATAGACAAACTCTCCATAAGCCTCGTGTAGTATCGACTAGGTTTCATTTGAAGAATATTTAAGTTAAAAGGAAACTTTCAATGCATTTTTCACGTATCAAACCCACTTTTAACTTAGGCGAAAGTGAAAAATATCATATATAATTTCATTGTCCCAAAAGTAATGTTGCAATCTGAAACATGGGCCAACTTTTTTGCACTTAGCCGGCTGGGATGAAATATAATTTGATTTCTTTTGATTTTTGAATGACCCTTCTTTATTGGACAGCTAGATTAGAGCTATAACGAAGTTCTACTCACAATTCTTTAAATGATTTTGAAAACATTTCCTCAAAAAACATTACAGGTAAATAAAGTTTTTTTGGCATTGTTCATATAATGTAAAAAAAACATTGTTAGAACTTGGAATATCAGTGATATTCCTGTTACAATATTTTATATTGTTAAAAAGAATTAACATGTGTTGAAATAATGTAACCTGTAAAGCATATTGCAAGAAAAGGAAACTAAATTAAATTTGAAATAATGTGGATACACAGATAACAATGTTACATTCTGTTATAAAGAATGTATATATTCAAAAAGGTTTTACATTGTTTAATCGATGTTTTCCGTTTTATTTCTGGAAAGACAGTTGATCATAGTACTTAATTTAATAAATTGAAAGAAATGCAATAAATAATGCATGTCTTTAAAAAAGCTGGAAAGATTTGAAGCATGTAGTTGAGAAGATGCTGGATAAGTAAATGGATTCTCCTTTCGCCTGGATTTATACCTTGAACTAAGCGCAGTAAAAAGAAGGAAGATTTCCCTTTCCCCCTTAATGTTCGTGAAAACAGATAAATTCTGATGAGGTGATGTGTAGGAAAATTTAGGGTCGAATTACCTAAATTTTTCAAACGGAACGCATAGGTTCTAAGAGAGCATTAGGATTTCGCCCTTAGTTTCTCAACAAGTATTGTTACACATATGATTCTGATCCTTTTGGCTGCTGTGGCAAGACGGGATGGTTCAATTGCGATTTTTGAGGCTTCATTTCTAAGATAAGGAGGGCGACCGCTCATCAGCAGCCTGATTCTGAACGTGATTTTATCTCTTATTTTTCCATCATGTATCTCATATCCAGATATTTTGATTCAGCAACGCTTTCGTTCCAATTTATATAAAACATACTGTTAGCGAAAATCTAGAGAAGTATTCTTCATAGAATACTATTCCTAAATTTTTATTTCTGCTTTATAGCTCTTTATGCGTATATAAATAATTTTAATTTATTTTTTTAAATTTGATATACTGATATTTTTAAATTGGATATACTTGGCATAAATTTATTGCGTTATTTGATTTCAGATCTTGAAGATTTAAACTGCACGATATTTTCACAATATAATAAAATTTCACTTTTAAATTAAAGATTTTTGTTCGCTTTCTTTCCAATCACGAGAAAATAGTACTAATCTTCCAGAAACTAGTAAACTTCCGTCACTTCGGAGGATATCATGTTAAAAAGACTTAGAATTTCAATTTAAAATGACCAGGATTACATATGGAGATAATTCGTTTCCAAAATATTCACTTTTGGCAAATGGAAATTATTCTTAAGTGAATTTCATATGTTTCATTAGAAATGAAGAAAAATTTTTCTTGTTTCTTGTATTTAGTTATTCGGTTTGTTTTTATTGCTGAACAAATCGTTTTTAACTTACTCGAATTTGCGTTTATGCTGAAAAATTTTTAATAGCATTAAAACGAATACATATTGTTCACTTTATAGAAAAAGGTCACATATATTTTTAATTAAACATAAATTTTAGAAGAAATTAAAATTCTCTACTTGTGTCTTAAATGAATGCTAGAGATTACGAATTAAAGGAATCATGTGTATTGTGATCAGGTATTTATAAACAAAAAAAATCAGTAATGATATATTAGTAGATTGCCTGTGTTAGGCAATGTCATGTTCTAATAAACAAATGCAACATATGCATATTGTATAAAATATTATAGAAAAACTTGTTAAATTGACTCGTTAAGACTTAAGATTTATGTACAGTTTCTTGGAAGCACTTTAAAATAAAGAAAATCGGGCACTTTGGGATTATCCTGTCGACCATTTTCGTCATTCCGGATATTATCGCCAAAAGGTAGTTTTGCGCCAATAACTGCAAATTACTTTTCATTATGATGGCGCCAAAAAATGGCACATTTTCGCCAATCTTTTAGCACCTTTCGAGAGCATTGACACATTTTCGCGAGCTTTGACAGGTAGACAGGATAATCCCAAAGTACTGAAAATCGTTCAAAAACTCTCCAAAATACCAGGATACCAGAAGAGATAGCAAGCAACTTTTGCCGTTGCATTAAAAATGGTCATCCTAACGTATGGCGAAAAATAACCACAAAACAATTTCATTTTAGAAACCAACATTATTCTTAAATCCAGACCTCGATGCAACTCAGATAGGTGCCAAATACATCAAATGCGTCAACATATATAAGTAATTTGCGATTTGTCGCCTGAATTTTCAGAATCAAATTGCTGCTCCTACAAATATTCTTACATTTCAATACAAACAATCTTAACAAATTCCAATTTCCTTTTACACTTATTGTTAAAATGAATTTCTTTTGTCTAATACTAAATGCAAATAAGATATTAATGATGAAAAGGTTTAACAAAAAATCACAATACGAACAAAAAGGAATTTTGAAAGCGGCATTGCGTTTATCAATTAGTGTAACAATAAATGTGACACATATTATATATTGATATGAAATAATTTGACTCGCGGAAATGAAAGTAACAGTTACCGGAATTAAATGAATTGTAATTAAGCGAAAATGAAATGAATGGAATACTTTATGTAACTTAGCATCGTGCATTCTGTCTCAATAGCTTCATATTGAGACAGAATGTCATTTAAAACTTTATTTTTTTAATCCAACTAAAATCTTAAGATAAGAAAATATTACAGATGTTCTTAATAAGAGAAAGAAAGACTTGGAAGATAATATTTGGAGGCCTATAGAAGAGTTAGAATTTCAAAGTATTTAATACTTTCTGTAACTGTGATCGGCCTTTAAGATATATATAAGAAGAATAATGATCATAGAAAATATTAATCGCTAATTAAATTTGTGTGAATAATTGTAAACCTTAAAAGATGATAAAAGAAAACTTTCTATTAAATTCTGAAGAAATGAATATGATTTTTTTTCCCGAAACATTTCAAGAGAGTGGTGAAAATGACATTTTATAGATATTTAAAAAGGGTGGAAATGATTTCTTCAAGCATGCAACTTGATAATAATTTCTTTCAATAGTTTATATAAAATGCGTTTTTATAAATGATGTGTAAATATATTTGGTATTATAAATTCAAGAGTTAATGTAGATAAAGAGCTAACCTGTATTCAGAAGTGAACATTTGGTTTTGCTTCTGCAAGATTTTTTCCTGGTCAAAAATTGTCTTTCTTCAATTTGTGGTGAATAGCATATAAGTCAGTTAAAAACTGCGCTGCACGAGCAATTGCTTTTGCATAGTGGTTATTTTACTAGACTGCTAACCACAAGGTCTCAGGTTCTATTCTCGCTCATCCCAATCCGCTAAAAATTCTTCAAGATGACGTTGAATTGAAGTGTTCTGAAGATGACTCTCGATAATAATAATTTTTGACATTGTTCATATGATGTATTGTTGTAAGTGGAAACTTTAAGTAATGATACTCGAGTAACATTTGTTGAGAATTGTTATAGGAAATAGACTTGTCTTCAAATAATGTAAAAGCGTAGTTAGAAAATAACACTAAATTAATTTGAAACAATAAGGATCCACATATAACAATGCACTATTCTATTGTAGCAAACTTCATTTTGAACGACGTTTCCCATTTTTTTTTTCGCTTTCTTTGGTAATGGCAGTTGATCTTAAAACTTAATTAAATACAATGACACCATCTTTTAATCATCAGAAACAAAAAAACAAAATACAAAAAAAAAAAAAGATTGCAAAGTACATGGAATAAGAGATGCGAGATAAGTAAGCGAATTCTTCCTTTCATGTAATCATTTGGCGCAACATAGAAAAATTTGGTTTTGTATTCTAGCAAACTCCATGAAAACAAATAAAATCAATTTTTTAGAGGGGGAAGGAATTAATTATGTCTGTTCAGAATTCAATTATATCTGCTTCGAAGACATTGTGCTTCCTTTTAAATTGGCTGTGTCAATGGTGATATTGCTCCTTAGAACTCCGCTTTTTATTCCCCTGTTGCTTATGATTCAAATTAATTTGATTGTCTTACTAAAGTGGGAAGCTCATTAGAAAACTTTGTTTGTTGTTGACGTCGTTTTGAAGATCGATCAAACAATTCTTTTTCTGAATGTGATTTTATATTTCACTTTTCTATTATATATCTTGAATTTATCTGCCTCGATATAGCAGAACTTACGGCTTTTGTTATGTATAAATGCGTCGTCGATAAGCCAGATTCTCTTTTTACATCACTTTTTTTCTTATTGATTGGAAACCTCTTGAATATTGGGCTTCATTTTTACAAAAATACACAGCCAGATTCCTTTATATAATTCTGATTTTCAGACAAAAAGCGTACGAGATTTGCGTTCATTTAATAAATCTAAAAGCTTTTGGCTAGCAGTTTGTTCATTGCTTTTTAGGCTATTAAATAATTTTATGAAATGTATCAAAAACATTTCACCACGTTATTTGCTAAAACTGGAAATATGAATTCAATTGAATCACATTATTGCAAATTAAAAATATTGTATATTACGAAATAAAAGCGGAAAGGGGAGTCCTACTTTGGTGTTCATAATCGGCAAAAACACATGATTGAATGTTTTGATGGATTACTGTGAGTTCCATCTTCGCATTCAAAATTATTTTACATATAATGTATTAAATTAAATTTAAAAAATTATTAAAATTAAGGGAAATTAAATTTTATGTCATTGAAATTGATATCATTAAAAAGGTAATATTTTTAAGTCTTAAGATAATATATAAACTATTTTTGTGAGAAAGTTGATTTGAAAGACATGGATATTAGTTTCTGTAGTCCTGAAAATTAATATTCATGTCTTAGCTGTCGAGGATTGAGTCAACTTTTGCAATCAATTAAACTCTCAGTATGAAGGATGTAATAAAAAACATTTATAAATTTTTTCCCGGTTGAATATACTTTTCGGTGACACTGCGAACCACCTCCAAAATATTCCTAATAGTATTATACAACTCCATGAATTAGCTACACGAATTGTTCAATTCAACAGCTGTAAAATGTTCAATGAAGCAGTATGATAGTCGTAGATGATTGATTTATATCTGACAGCTGCCGTTTGACAATAAGAAATAGGAACGATATTTGTGCCACATCCAATTAGCATTATATAAGTATATAGATATTAAATTTAGGAAATAATAAAACAATTTTTATTCGTTTTGTTTAATTTATATATATTTTTTAAAATTTTCATTAGGGAACAAAGTTTTTTTTTTTATTTTACTTGAATTTACTTGAATTTTCTGTATATAATACATTTATTTACCTGTTTAGAATTGAAACTAACAATTGTGAGTCATTCAATTCATAAAAATATCATAGATTCAATATAGAAGGAAATGTGAGCAAGTAGATAATTATTTTCATTTCATTTAAAACTTTAAAATAAAAATAATCAAAACATTTTCTTGAAACTATAAGTACTCAGTTTGTTATTCAGGATAAAATGAAAAATTACATACTTATGGTAGCGTTTCATGTATTCATGTTAAATTGTCAGTTTGAAATTCCCCATATGAGTTAATTTGAAGACACTAAAATAGATTCCAGATACACAAAATACCTCATCTTACAGGAATATTTTGCTATTTCTCACTGCTTTTACATATTAAATTGCTGTTCATAGAAGGCAATCGAAGTTATTTGATGTTTCTTTAATAATGTTTCGCTTATATAACTAATTGCTATGGAACTACCGAAAAAGTACAGTAAATCTTTATTTTATTAATAAAAAGATTGAACTGAAATTCGTAAATGCTCGACAAATGTAAAATTTTCAAACCATAATAATAATAGACCACCTCGCATTAGAAAGAATGCAGTTAAGGCTAAACAGTTGTAAAAAAGTTTGGCAACTCGCCGAAAAAATATGTTTAAACACAAGCGATGTATATTCGGTGCATATGATGCATTTCAAAGGAATGTAATTATCTTAAGTTCCATTTTTAACAGCCGCAAAATTTAATCCCTTAAGTATAGCAAAGAAATTTAAGCAAGTAGGTATTTATTTTATACAATTTAATAAAAGGAGGTATTTAATAATACAAATTTAAGCAAGTAGGTATACGACCTAAAGTTATAAAATAAAAATGTCAGAATATTCACTTCAACATATAAATACTCAGCTATTAATCAAGAAAAAAATTGAAAAATTCAATTTCCTATGTTTTTTATTCGTACTTTGTATTCCCGTTTACCTTCTTCGTACTTACCATTTAACTGAAATGATGAGAGATATTTAATAGGGAATAAAAGGGAAGAATATTAAATCATGGTATTAAATATTTATAGCATTCAGAAATGAAAAAAAAAAGTTAAAAACGAAAGTATAAATACGAAGATAAATATATATAAATGGCATATTTCTATGTATTTATTTCAAAATGACGTCGATATGAAAGAAAACAATAATTCAAACTTTATTTTATAATCCAGAAAAATAAGGAAATGACAGCAATATTCTTGAAATAAAAAAGAGAACATACTGAAATAGCAAATAAATTGAGAGCAGTTTAAAGAGCTTTTCAGATTATAAAAATATGATAGCTTTTAATAATAATGATTAAATTATTTCATTTTACTTATATATGTAAGATCCTTGGGCTGGACAAGGTCGACTCAGCCTTTCATCTCTTCAGTGGGTCGATAAACTGATAACCAAGCATGCTTAGAACCAAACACTGGGGGTTCCGCGTCAGGTTGACCACCTAACCGGGACATACGTATGCCTTGCAACCCAGGGTCCTCGGTCATGAAAGCAGATATGGACACTCTAGGCATTAGTCCACATGGGCTGTCGTGCCACAGAGTTTAGCATTTTATATATAAAAGGATAACTAATTACAGAAGGTATTCGTTATTAACCTATTTTGAACAGAACGCTATAAATATTAAAAGGTGATCAAAGAAATTTTCTATTATTCTTAAGAAATGAAAGTTACTATTTCCTTAAAAAAAGTCAAGATATCCCGAATAAGAATTTTTAAACATGCATCTTGACAATGAATGTAAATAACGCTATCTAAAACGATATGTAAGTTTATTTTGTGTTTTAGTAAAGCAAGCATAATGATGATAAAGTGCTAACCTTTATTGAGAAAAAGACTGCAATATTTGGGATTGCTTGGATAAGATTTTCTTGTGAACTAATCAGAGTTAAAAACTCTTGAAGATGGCGGTGAAAAGACGTTTTCCGAAGATGAATTTCGGTAACTTTTTTGATATTTCGGTAACTAATTTAAAATTTCTTAAAACTAATATTTGGAATAAAAATAGTCCACACGTAACAACTACTTCATATTGTTGTAGATAAGCAAATACAAAATGGTATAAATAAAAGAAAAAGCATTGTTAGAAATTGAAACTAAATTATATTTGGAACAATTAGGAGAGACAAGTAACAATGTTACATTCTATTGTAGCAAATAATGTTACATTATTCAAACTAATTTTTCTCTTTGCTCTCACATGACAGTTGATCGCAAAGTTTAATATATTTGAAACTATCTGTACACTAACACAAGACATTAAAAATAAAAAAGCTTTAAATTATAAAATATGGGTATGAGAAGTAACTCTGTGCATATCATCATGCTATCAGATACTCTAGGAACATAATAGTTCAATTATTTTTTTGATAAATCCTATATCGCGCATTAATTTTACAGACTCAAATATTTTCCGACGACCTGTGAACATAAAAAAAGAACATTTTCTGATCTTTAAGACAGTCGGTAGGATTGTGAATTTTATTACACAATGCACACGATTTGAAGGAGTTTTATCTTTATTTTTTTTCTATTTGCTAAATCATCAAAAATGATAGTTCGATTTTTTTTATTCTTTTATTTTCTATTTAAGAATTGATTTGATTCAAATCCAGATTTTACTTAAGAAATCCGTCCTTTTTCTATTTCTTCTGGGTAAAACATTAATACCTGTGTAAACCTATCACTATAATAGATTTTATTATATATTTTACTAAAGGCTAAATTTCGTAATGCCTTTTGGAGAATTCTCAGGTATACATAATTTTACCAGCGGAAACAGCATGGAAGCATATTTTTAGTAGTTATGCGAAATTTTGGCGTGTTTCTGTAATAACTTCCGAAAATATTACCACACAGAAAAGAATTCTACATAAAGTTAAAGATCAAAAATTCATCTTTTAAATGATACCAATGTTTTAACCTTAAAATTAACTTTGTATTTTTAATGAATTTTTAAATAAATATTTTAACTATATTTTTCAGCAATTTTTTTCGTACAAAATAAAAATAAAATTTAAGCTGCACGAGCACGCTTCGCATTCATGGGAAAAAATAGCTTTTTTCTAAGTGTTGCCATCACATTGATTAAAGCTCCAATTAAAAATAAATCTTTTTGGAAATGAAATCGTCTGTAGAAAATGAAACAAATAAGATTATTTTTCTAAAAAATAAATTCAAGAAAAATTATTTTATGATCTTTTACACTCTCTATATTATTAATCCAATAAATCAGTTTTATTTTAAGGCAAGTTTTGTTTTATATGAACAGGATATCCATTCAAATCAGAGCCACATAGCTAATTTGTAAACCTTTAGATCTGCTAAATGGTCTAAATGGAAAATGATTATATTTTATGTAACTTGATTCAATAAATGCTCTAATAAATAACGAATTTTTGATTTTACATAAAGCTTCTGCTGTGGAAATCACGATTAACAAAATGTTCTTGAAACACTAATATTTTAAATAAAAAGAGTTAATTTCCAATAAACTAAATCAGTCACTTAAACTGACTGATTAATGAAAATTTGAATATCACTATTCAATAAAAAAAGGATAATTTTAGATTTTCCATCGACCGTTACAAAGAAAATACGCCAATCAGCGCGCAGGTTTCTCAAGATTAATTGGCCTAAGATTATGAAAATGTTGAGTTTTTCTAAATTTTGAACATTTAAAACTTCATAAATAAGTCTTAGTTGATCGTGGAAAATAGAAATATTCATTCATTTATTTAAAATTTGGTGTGTCCAAAATATTTCTCACAATATGATACCTTACTGTATTAAATTTAGACTTCATAATTTTTGAAATATATTTATAGGCCGGAACAAAATATTATTGGTTTCATTTCAATCCTTTTGAAAGCAAAACTAAAAACTGAATTTTATGCTGAATCTGAGAAATTTTTGTTGAATTCTTCTTTGAGATTAAAAATTATGAAAAATATATAATAAATTATGAAAAATATTTTGTAGTTCACATAAGACTTAAATACCGAGCGATTCTGCTTGCAATACTCATATTCAATAATAATAATAATAAATAAATAACAATAATGATGATAAATAAAATAAAACGCTTGGTTTTATTAAAAAATATCTTTATATTAATTGCAATTTCATCATTTCCTCTTTAAATTAAAGTTGAAGTTTTACCGGAAATGACAACAAATTAGCAAAATATATATAGTAAATTGAACGAAACGATCTAAACAACAGTGTAAGTTTGGTATGACTATCAATATCTGAAGATTAAAAATGTTTTGTTTGAGAATCTATTAAGTGACTAGTTACTTAAAATATTTAATTGAAAATTGTAGCGAGCGGTAATACTGGCGAACCGGCTGGACGCCAAAGGCGGCAAGTACTTATATAAAGCTCAATGTGTGTGTGTGTGTGTGTGTGTTAGCGGTGTACAGGCCAGACCGTTTGACCTACAGCTACCAAATTTTGTACATGCATACTTTGGAGGTGGGGAATGTGCACCTGGGGTCCCTTTTTTGAATATTTAATTAGATTTTAATTATTAATTAAAAACTAACTTTCCCTCTAAAAAATCTTCTCATTTTCCCCACCACCAAATCAGTAAGGGTTCAGTTTTTTTTCACACACTAATGAGGCTAGGCTTAAAATTTTTTGGCCGATTATTTCAAACGATTCTGTTTATTTTCTTAATGTTTGATACTTTTAAAATTAAACATTGCTAATTAATTCATCTTCAGAATCATTCTGGAGCACTTTTGAATTAGAATAAAACAGAATAAAGTACATTAAGAATTTCTAATCTGTATAGCGTTACCCCAACTGACGTAGAAATATTCACGCATTTCCGTTACCGTAATAGGCTATGAAGATGCACGCATGCGCATTGAAATCTGATTGTTGAGAAATATTATCAACGGATCCGGACTTGATTTAAATTATTTTTTTGGTTAGTTGTATGCTTTTGAAATTAAATTCTATTGTTACGAAATTTCTTTACCGGGGGTTCGTTTGGATAGTGGAAGTGATATGGTGTAAAGAACGCTCAATCAGCAGGCGGCAGTAGAATACAAACAACGGCGTTTATTTACAAGAAGACACACAGGACAGCACAAAAGCGACAACTATATACAGTACAGAAGACGATTATCTTCACCCGAGACGTGTAGCATACAGCAGCACATACAGCAGCATACAACCAGAACCTAAAGCAGACAGAAGCGCACAGCTCAATTCAGCGCTAGATTGACTCAGTCGCTTCCGACTACTCCGTCTTCTACTTCTCCGACTCTCCCTCGGATTACTGACTTGAACTCCTCTGTCTGGCAGCTGCAGCCCCTTTTATAGGTCTCAGGAGGCGGGGCTAGAAGCCTCTCAACCAATCAGGAACGTTCGAGGCGTATCTCGGTTCCTACTGGACGGATCGGGAAAATTCTCGAAGTTTCGGGTATAATCTATTTTGGCGCCAAAGTCGCCAAATTCGTCACCAAGTTTGTCGCCAAGCCCTGGGACCTCCGACGCACACCTGGACTCCGTCCCATTCAGATGACTGTAAAACTTTCTTTCTGTTGATGGAACAAACTATACTGGGAAGCCGAATTGCAGGTTTGTAACATTGCGCCCCTCTTCAAAGACTGACGTCCCGGCAGTCCTACTTCAATCCAACAGCTGGCGTAGGCTTCCGTATGATGTTATGATGATGATGATGCTTCAGTCGACTTTCAAAGATGACATCATTTACTAATTTGGCGGCGACTAACGATCCATCCGAACCTTCTCAATGGTTTTGACTCGGATCTCTTCGTCGTTTCGGATTGTACATCCAGACTTGATTTCGCTCCTTAAAATGCAGGATGACCCATGGAGCCAAACGCTGGATCGTAGTAGAGACCTCCGGAATGAATTCTTGCCAGGCTTTTCGGTTGGTCACTTTAAACTTCTTCCATCGAACCAATCGTATATCAGGATGATCCAACGGTGCTTTCTGAAGTCCACTCGAAAGCCTGGTATTCGCCTTCGTCGACAAAGCTTTCACAGAAATACGTCCACGTCTTCCCGGTCTATTTTCGACACTCGAGAATTGTCCGCAGCTCTCCACAATGGATCTTCTGAAGAGCGCATCCATTTTCGCTGGAAAGGTCCTTCTGCTACGACATAACATGTCCGGAGGCACAGGAGATTCATCGGCTCCTATTTGCATCACACTTCTATGCAGATCCACAGCAAAGATGAATTCTTGAAGGAAGTTGAGATCGTGACTACAGGGATCAGCGATTCCAGCCATGTAGTCTTCTTTCGTGTCACTATGCAAGGAGATACCAAAAGGCTTGCCGAGAGGTAGTCCCTTTAATCTTTTGGACGAATCCAATCCAAACAGTGTCTCATTAACTCTTGCATCCATAGGCATCGAGCACGGGTCACCACCAACTGACCCGTCCGAAGAAAGTCCATCTCCTCCATCCCCAAGAGCCTGCACTTTCGGTTCCACTTCAGGGGACTCATTTGGAGAAGACTGTTTCAGTTCCGCAATTATTTGACATTCTCCCTGTTCGTTCCTCTCCTTATTAAACTTCGGTTCATCCTCCGGATGGCTAAGCTCCTTTCCGGTGACACCGGTCTCCATTCGATCTTCAGTCTTTTCTTCCACTTGGCTCTCGCTGCGTCCTTCAATTTCTTCTGTGATAACTTGGATGTCTTCAGTTTTGTTAACTTCATCTTTTAAAATTTCTTTCCACGACGAAATGCCTTTTTTCAATTCGCTCTTCATGTCTTCAAATCCGGTTTTCGTTTCTTCCGTGAAGGCTTCCCTTTTTTGCAAAAGTCTCTCTTGTCCGGCCTTCATTTCTTTCGTAAAGGCTTCCATTTCTTGCAAAAGTTTCTCTTGTCCTTGCTCCATTCTTTCTTGTCCTTGCTTCATCTCCTCCATAGATTTCTTCATCTCAGCCAACAGAGCCAGTAACTCACCATTACCACTATCAGCCATTTTTGCTTGGGATCTCGACAGCACCATGCACTATTAACCACTATCCCACTTCTGACACCAAATGTTACGAAATTTCTTTACCGGGGGTTCGTTTGGATAGTGGAAGTGATATGGTGTAAAAAACGCTCAATCAGCAGGCGGCAGTAGAATAAAAACAACGACGTTTATTCACACGAAGACACATAGGACAGCACAAAAGCGACAACTATATACAGTACAGAAGACGATTATCTTCACCCGAGACGTGTAGCATACAGCAGCACACACAGCAGCATACAACCAGAACATACTGCAGACAATAGCGCACAGCTCAATTCAGCGCTAGCTTGACTCAGTCGCTTCCGACTACCCCGTCTTCTACTTCTCCGACTCTGCCTCGGATTACTGACTTGGACTCCTCTGTCTGGCAGCTGCAGCCCCTTTTATAGGTCTCAAGAGGCGAGGCTAGAAGCCTCTTAACCAATCAGGAACGTTCGAGGCGTATCTCGGTTCCTACTGGACGGATCGGGAAAATTCTCGAAGTTTCGGGTATAATCTATTTTGGCACCAAAGTCGCCAAATTCGTCGCCAAGTCGCCAAATAGTCGCCAAGTTTGAGCCCTGGGGACGTCCGACCCTGGCCAAGCCCTGGGACGTCTGACGCACACCTGGACTCCGTCCCATTCAGATGACTGTAAAACTTTCTTTCTGTTGATGGAACAAACTATACTGGGAAGCCGAATTGCAGGTTTGTAACAGTATTTATATTAGTTGTATATATTTTGTATATGCTTATAATTTTAAGTACATCGTTTTTTAAGCAGTTTTTTTAACCTGTTTTCAACCGATTATTTTAAACGATTCGTTTTATTTTCTTCGTGTTTGATGCATTTAAAATTAAACATTGTTAATTACTCTTTCTGCTCATGATGAATCTGAGAAAATTAGTTGAAAAATTCTTGAGATATTACATAAATTAAGAAAGGTATTCTTTAGCGCCCATGAGGTTTAAATGCTCAGTGACTCTGTTTTCAGTAATCATATTATAAAAGAATGCTTCGTTTCAGTAAAAATTATTATTATATTAATTGCAGATTAATAATTTCCACTTTAATTTAAAGCATAAATTCTACTGGAGTGAACAGAAAATTAGAGAGATACATATTACGTTATGGCTGAAGGCCTTTATAATATTATGAGTGAATTATGTGATTATCGAAATTTGAATTTTAAAACATTTTGATGAAAAAGCTATTAAAGTAGGAATTGCATAAAATATTTCATTATTAAAATTTTAACGAACATTAAGATTGGCGAACTGGCTGGTCGCCAAAGGCGGCTAGTAATTAATATTACAAACACTCAATAAGAAATAACTTGTTTTACTTCATGGGAAAAAAATACTGTGGCTTACTAGAAAAATGCAACAATCGAAGGGAGCATAGATTTCAATAATATGTTTTTCAAAAGGATTTTATGTCTCTAAATATCTGCCCTATTCTTTTGCAATTCCCATAGAATTCATTAAAAAGTACAGAGGCATTTTTAAATTCAAAACCCAGCAATTGAAGTATTAGTCTATTTTAAAACAACAAGTCATCTTAACTTCATTTAAACAAGACAAAGCACAAGAAAAATACATTTATAAAAATGGCATCGTGAAATGTATTCATTTTAAAATAGCGGTGTCAATTGCTATATAAATCGAAATCCAAAATACCGAATAAAAAACAAATTTTATTTTCGGATTGAATTAAAATATTAAGATACATTATAGTAAAATTGTTTACAACAGAAAGAACGCATTGATAGCTTAACTCTTGAAATTTACATAAATTTTCAGATTCCCATGTGTTTAAGATTTTTCAATAATTTTGATTGATTTTTTCTTTCTAATTTATACATAAGATTTCTTGTACAGGATATTCATTATTAATCTTAAAGGAGCTGCAAACTGCAAATATTTAAAATACTTAAAAAATTTCTTAAAATTTCTTGATAAAAGAAATTTTTGTTCAAATTATCAAGACAGCTATGAAAAGACTCTTTCACAGTAAACCTGACAGTAATGTTTAAAGATTGTGTAAAAAACGCTATTTCAATCGCTGTGCAAAGATAATTGAATACTCTAGATACAAAAGATATGGTCAAGAGAAAGATAATCTGTATTGAGAAGATTACAAACACTTAAGCTTTCTTCAGTAAAATTTCCTTGCGAAATAATCGTTACTAAAAGAAAGGTGCACTCACAACTTTTTAAAATGTTGGTGAAAAGCTGATTTCAGAAGATGAATCTCAATAATAATGATCTCTCTATTTGCTCCAAAATGTAAAATGTATTGTTGGTAACTGGGAATAATAGAGATCTTCACGCAACCAATTTTGAATGATTGAAGTAAGGCATTGTTGCGAATAATCTACAAGTGTGTTAAACAATGCAAAATGCGCTTTTAGGAATTGAAACTAAATTATATTTGGAACAATAAGAAGCCACAAGTAACAATGCTATGTTTTGTTGAGGCAAATTTCGACATTCAATAATGCTTTGCATTTTTTTAAACCGTTTTTTTTTTTCAATTATTCCTTGAATATCAGTTGTTCAGAGCTTAATCTAATGAATTTAGCAATCTGTTATCTAATTATCTAATCTAATGAATTTAGCAATCTGTTATCTAATTATCTAATCTAATGAATTTAGCAATCTGTTATCAATTTAAAAGTATTTGTATTATATAAATGAAATGCCGGTGATTAAGTAAGCGAATTATAGCGTCTCCTTTTATTTGATATATTGGCAATGTCAATATAGCAAACTATTGTAACAAATATTTATATTTAACAATATTTTCCATTTTTAAGCTATTTTTGCGGCTCAAGCAGCGAGTTAGCTAGTTGTTTTACGTCAAGTCCCGTCATTCTATAAGACTATTAAATTAACTATTTATTGCCGTTAATGCTTTGCTGATTTCTTCAAGAACATGTGTAAGTTTTGATTATGTATTTGCTGCCTTTGTTTGTTGTGAAATAAAGAATGGTTATCCATTGTTGAGTCTATTGGACTGCTCTCTGATACTCATCGACAGAGTTTTCTGCAACATCATTAATTTAAACACCATTAATTATTTTTCTCTTAGTAATAAGGGCCTTTTTTTTAAAATTTTATTCTTACCCCTCTCTTACGTAGAATTGCTCAGCTGCAACTTAATTAAAAATTGTGAGTATTTATTTGTAACATCATACTGGAATTCAAAATATAAATGAAACTTTCCAATTAAAAAGAATAAAATTTATTACAATTCATCCAATATAAATTACTGGGGTATGTCACAGGTAAAACAAAAGCAAAGGATTTTAATTGCACGAACGCTAGCCATCATAAAGATTCAACAAGATAACTTTCATATATTTCTTGCATTATATTATTTCACTGCTTAAAGAATTACAAAATAAACTTCTAAAGCAATTGAATAAATAAAAAAAAGGACAGATTCACAAATAAATTTATTCCACACACACACATATATATAATATAATATAATATAATGTGTGTGTGAAATGATATTTTTAAATTTAACCCTAATTAATTCTCAAAGTATTTTCTTGATTCAGCCCATATAAACTTCATCCTAAAATGTTATCTTATTTACTGATCCGATTCCACCTTTTTTTGTTTAATTAATGCTACAAAAGCTCTGTAAAAATGCTTAAACCAGCGGTTCTCACATTCCGAGTGAAGGGATAAAAATCTGTCAAGCTAATCAACTTCTTTTAAACGATACCTGTATTCCTCTTACTTAAATCGGCAC
>JAPMOR010028661.1:62888-120342 GCA_026543865.1 Argiope aurantia
AAAAAAAAGTTTTATTCTTCTTTAAAATATCTTGTGTAAAAGATATTTTCTGATCTATAGGATAGTCTGCTGGATTGTGAGTTTTACCGCACAATGCGCAGGGTTTTACGGGTTTTTTTTATTCCATATACTAAATCATCAGTCATCAGAAATGATGGTTCGAATTCTATTATGTTTTTTTTTTTTCTACTTAGAGATTGAATTGATTTAAACCCAGATTTTAGTAAAGAAATCATTTCTTCTTCAACTTCTTCTGGAAAAAACGCTAATAACTATATCAATTTACCGATATAACAGTTTTTAATCTTAAATTGCTTAGTTTTTTAAACATTCCTGGAAGATTCTCAAGATTATTTTTTTTTTACCAGCGGAATTCAGCAAGTCAGCATATTTTCCCCCAGTTAAACCAATTGATTCATAAGGATTTAAATTTGATTCCAATTATTATAAAATTGCATGATATCCAATTAATATTTTATATTTATGGCAATTTTCAACAGCTATCTAATATAATATTCAAACTGCAACTCTTTGTGACCAATTAACTTTTCGAAACTATCGATAAACCTTAACTTATTTTACAGCAGTTGGTGATAATGATTTCTATGTAATTAAATGGCATACTCTGTGTGAGATATTGAAATATATCTGAATCACCTATCCTCGTCCATTCTGTCAGCTTGATCTCCACTCCTTTGCCGTCCAGGTAAATTAAAATAATTCTACTTTGTGAAGTTTTAAATTTTGTTTTTCGTCTCAAAAATATGCATTACTTACAGAGAAGAAGAATTCTGAAAATAAAATTTGTTCAAACTGTGGCAATATCTAATTTTCCCCTATATTTCTTAATTTGTTCATATTCCTTGTCACAATTATTAGAATCAGCATTAATGAGTGCATAATATATATTGCCATCCATTTCTGCCAAATTCGTAATAATTCTTACAAATGCTGAAGTCTTATCTCGATATTTTCCCTATATTTTACTTAATATGGAATTTTCACTGAAACTTCTTTAATGGAACAGAAATTAGCGAATTGCGCCTTAAATTCAGAAAATTGCCTTAATTCAGAAAGATGATTTAAAAAAATAAAAATCTTCAAATCTGAATAGACACAAAATGACTCAGAAATATTAGTATATTAATTAGTATTGCATACAATCAATAAACATGGGATTTTCAGAAAAGTGTCTACATCATGAAATCAAAATACGGGTCTTGCTAGGAAAAGCACAAATGCAACAATCGAAGTGAGCGTAGATTTCAGTAACATGTTTTGCAAAATGATTTTAGGTCTCGTTAACTTTTTATGTCTCGCCCTATTCTCTTGAAATTTTCAGCAAATCCATTCAAAGGTTCAGCGATATATTTTAAGTTAAAATTTCAAGTATCGAAACTATAATCGATTTTAATGCAACAAGTCCTCTTAACCCAATTAAACAAATCAAAACAAAACGTTACGAAAATAAATTTATATAATTGATATCGTGCAATGTATTCATTTCAAAATGACGTGAGTTACGTAGAATGTATTTATCCACATTTTATTGTCCAATTAAAATATAATTTTAAGTTGGCAAATTTTCTTAACAGAAAGAAGGCAATGACAGTTTGATATTTAAAGTTTACAGAAATTTTCAGATTCCCAAGCAAGATTCAGATTTATGATGTTTGAATCATTTTTTATTCAATTTTATTCTTTTTAATTTATGCATAAGATTACTCATACAGATTATTCGTTATTAAAGTGAAACGAATTTAAGACTTCGCATATTTAAAGATGTTAAAAAAAATTTCTTAAATTCGTGCGAAAAGAAAATGATTTTTTTAAAAATTCAAATGATCAAAACACGTATGAAAAGACTTTTTCATTGTATGCATTACTGTAATGACTCGAAATTAATAAATTGTGTAAACAGCGTTATTTAAAATGACATACTTATACTATTACAAATATTTGAAAACATTTGAAACAAACGATATTGTAAAGAGAAAGCTAACCTGTACTGAGAAAAAGATTGCTAGCACTTAATTTTGAATCAATAAAATTTTCTTGTGAACTAATTGAAAATAAAAGGTTTATTCACAACTCTTTAAGGTGGTGGTGAAAGCTGCTTTGAGAAGATGAATTTCGATAATAATGATTTTTATATTGGTCAAAAGTATTGTTAGAAAATGCCTCTGTATAATAATGATCTTCCAACTATTTAATGATCCACATAAGGTATTGTCACGAACAATCAACATGTGCTTCAAATAATGCTAAAAGCGTTGTTAAAAATTAAAACTTAATATTTGGAACAATAAGGAACCCCAAGTAACAGTGGCATGCTTTGTTGTGGTGAATTTTAACTTCCAACAATGTTTTACATTTATTGAACCATTTTTACGCTCATGTATGAGCTGTTCAGACGTTTCTCTATTTGATCCAATCCGTTAACTAATACATATCATTAAAAGAAAACAAAAATTTAAATGTTTGGTATTATGTGGATTAGGTGCTGTTGAATAAGTAAGTGGATTTTCGCTTCTCTTATATATTTGGTACAGTACTTATATATTTGGTACATCATCCATAGATGATAATGTAGCAATCTGTTATAACCAATGTTCATACTCAACAATATTTTCAATTTTCAAACTATATTTGCGTTTTTTCTGAAGGTAGATGATTGCAGTTCTTAATTTAATGAAATTTTTGCTTGCTAAGGACTGACGCAGTAGGAAAAAAACGCTGAAAAAATACATTCTGAAGTGTATAGATGAGAAGCTATTAGATATATAATGGATTGTCCCTTCTCGTTTGATGCAGCATAAACAAGATTGGCTTTTTTTCTCGCAAACTTCTTAAAAGCAAATGCGTGTTTTTCCGAGGGGTTGATGTTAGTAGTTTAGAATTCAGTTTCTCTATTTCGATGAAAAAATTGTCTCATTTTCCATTTGTTGGGTCATTAATGGCATTGGCTAATATCGTCATATCTACCATTCAGATTCCCATACTTCCCACAGCAAGAAAAAGTTAACTCAATTGTGTCGTTTAAGGTTTTGTTCCGAAAATGAAATCGACAACAATCGAACCAACAACCCATTTTTCAAATATGATTTTATTGCTGGTTTTTCCGGTATGTATCTCAGATTTAGATGTTTCGATCGAGATCTAGACATCTCAAGTCACTCTAGACGGTGTTTTCCTCCTTTGACGTCTGATCAAAAAACGAAAAGACTCCAAAAGTTGATTAACATTTTCCAAAGATTGATTAGCATTTTCTACATTTTTTTTTACTTTATATCTAATTATATGACAAAAACTAGATTTAATTTTTATTTTACAGAATCATATTTTAATTCTCTTTTAAAATATCATTTTTTTCATTTAGAAAAAAAATTAAAACGTGAATAAAAAGAATGAGAAACTATTTAATTCTTTGTGTTAAATTTTTATTACTAAAATGAAATTTCTATTTCACTATCTCAATTTTTTGCAAAAATATAAATAAAATTGACAGCACGAAATATGAACATTTAATATAAGAAACTGTATACGATTAAACTTTCAATTCTTTATTAAATTTAAATTTAAAAAAAATGAGTACAAATAAAAAAGCGAAATAAATAGATCCTATGAGAACACGTTACTTAAGATGGGAAATGTACCCCTCCCTTAACACAGCGTCATCAAAATACACGCTTGATGCACTAAATACCTGATCCTATTTGAAGTATTCTCTAATCCTCAGCAAATGTTTTAATTAAATTGCTGTTCATAATCGGCAGTCATGTATTGGAACTCCAATTAGTTAGAAAAATTTAGCATGTTACGTAAACTTAAGCTTCTAGTTATTATCCTGGGAAGATGCGTCCAGTGTGACTCTACACACTAAGTTAAAAAAAAAAAATTAAAAATCCAATTAATTTGTAGCATGACCTCAGAATAGTTAGGGAGACGTTAGGTTCACAAGTATCTACTTCTTAGATCGTGTTCACTCTGACCTTAGAATCGAATGGAAGGTCGCGCAAGGGAAGGACAATTTCAAGCCTTTTTGTATGCACAAACACTCTCCATACTATTACTTTTAAGCATGAACCTTGACTTATTCAAGTCACTCTGGTGGTTTGTTCCTCTTTGATGTCTGATCAAAAAACGAAAAGATTCCAAAAGTTGTTGGAGCAGGTTTTGTTGGATGAAGTTTCTATAGCCCATTATATAGAGAAAAACCTCTTATAGGTATATAGGAAACGGCCTTTTTCCTTTTTTGCTTTCACTATTAAAACTTATTTCCTGAAATGAGTAGATTTTTACATAGTCTGAAAATACTGGGGACAATTGACTGGTTTTTTTTATGATTTAATCATCAACACGAACTAATTCATTGAATTCACTAAATTTATCTCAATTTTCGAAAAGCAATGGTATGGGCCCATAAGTCAATAAAAGAATCTCTTCATTGTTGGTGCTGGAAATAAAGCTTTAAGTTTCTCGTTCATCTAAAAATTAACTGACATTTGTTTATGGCTGCTGCAGAATTTCATAGCAATAGTAATTATATAAAAATGCTTGCACAAAATAGTTGTGTCTAAATAATGGATTATTTTACCAAGTTTTTAAAGCTAAAGAAAATTAAGGAAGCATGCGAGCTTTTTACCACACTCGTGATAAAATGGACAAAGCGTCACCACACTCAATAAAGCTTTAAAATGCATGCCCGAAGCAAAAAAAAAAAATTCTTTTTCAAAAGAATTCTGAATTTTTCCTTATACTGACTTGCTGAAAATTTGTACTCTCAAGAAATAGAAAAATAAAATCCTAAGTGGTTCGGATTTGTCAGGGAAAATGGTTTCTGGCGTCTTCAGCGAATTTCCGAATTAATGCTTAATAGAAGCTAAAATGTTTAAGTGAAAAAAAAATTATTTATGCTTCAGAAAATCAGCACACTTTTGTCCTAGAATTTGCTGAGTTTGCCATTTTTCATCTTTCAGAAAACAGAGACAAATAATACATGCGTAGAATTATTTTTTTACATTTGAAAATAATATACATCTATTTTATTACTTTCTCGTGATTAAAAAGGCCCTTTATATAAATGTATAACTCCATCCATTTAAAACATCATGGCGGTATTAAAGACCTATATGTCCGGATCACTTATCTTCTAAATTTCGCGATAATGTAACTTCTTTTTTTTATATGTCCTTTAAATTACACAGATACAGCATCATTATCCTAATATCAGCATTATCTGTATAATGAAGAATTTCACTCAATTTATCCTTGCATGTAATTGCCGCAAGAAAGAATACTTTTAAAAGAACTGAAGGCTTCGAATAGTATTAAAATATATTTTTTTCTATGAAATAAAAATAAGAAACATAAGAAATTAATGTTTTTTTTCCAGTAATGTAGTAAAACTCAAATATAATTTGAAATTATATCACAGAATGTGAGCTCTTATTAATCTGATTCTTTCTCTAAAACCATGGTCTCTATTTCAGTTGTCCATCAAAGAATCTTTTTTTTCATACACTTGTACTTTAAAATTCAATAATTAGATGCAATAAGAAAATTCCAAATCATATAGACATTATTTTGTATTAATTTAATTCAGGCGACCAACTGGTTCTTTATGGTTTATTTGAATTGGAGTCAGATATAGTTTCGTGCAATAATATTTTCTCAAGTTATCGTAGAAAAACCTCTTAATTTTTAATTAAAATCCTAAATTAAAGGCCTATAAAGCACCAACACATATATATACACATCAACCTTATTATTACTAGAAATAGAGATGTATTAAGTATTTTCGTTAAACCATCTGTGAGCTATCAAAATATATAAATATCTATTTGTGAATTTCTGCATTGTCTTGCATTTTTTTTCCTTCGTTTTAAATCAAATCTCTATAAGAAAGGCAACATTTCTGGAGAAATTTGTTGTAATGAATTCGATTCTTGTAATCAAAATAGAGAATTTATATCACAATCTTCTTGATTTATGTCTGAGAATGTCGGTTAATGTTCTTTTTTGGATCTTCTGATTAACTCTATAAATTTAGAGATTCCACTCTAAAAGAAAATAAAAACACAATCGACGTTTTATTTCAATAGAATTCGAGTATTGCCGAAGTGGTGTTTGCTGCATGTTTCAATTTGAAATGAACGATTCATCATTTATTCTAGAAAAATAAAGAAAAGTATTTAGTAATCGAATACGTTTTAAAACTTTATAAGTAAGTGGAAAATATATCTACAATGGCTCCAAAATTGAGTATACACTATACTCTTTCTTCTTTAATTTTATTCTTTTTTTATCTTAACATTCCTATTTATGGCTAATATTTATAAGAATGACAAAATATACATTGACAAAAATATTAGGCTAAAAAACAAAACGGAGGAATCAATAATATTTTTATTACAGTAATTTTTATGTCAAAGTTACAAATGCCAAAGTCGCAAAATTAAGTATACATCTAGCAAAATCTGTCAACAAAAAGAGAAAAAGATTAATTAATATTTTGTTGAATATCCTTTTGCACTTAGAACAGCTTGTAAACGGTGTGGTATTACGTTGACAAGATTTTGAGTTGTTTCGCCGGATATTTTCGATCATTCTTCTTGGAATACTCTTTTTAAGTGTTCCTTGCCCCTAATATCGTGTTTTTTGAACTATTTTTCTAATTGCGCCCACAAATTTTCAATCATGTTGAGATCTGGGAATTGAGGAGGGGTGTGCAATTGCATTTTACAACTATACAACAACCATAACTTAACTATTTTAGCTGTATGTTTTGGGTCATTATTTTGTTGAAACAGAAAACCTAAACCTAAATTCTTGGCACTTTTTTTTACATTGTTCTTTAACATATCCAAATATTTAATTTTGTTCATTATTCCATCAATAAAAACTGTAACATCGACAATCATTACCAAAAACATTGAACTTACTTTCGTGACTGAATATTACTTGATTCCAGAAGTCAGGAGGCTTTGAAATATGACTTTTAGCAAATGAAATTCTTTTCTCTCTATTTACTTTGGAAATGAATGGTTTTGTTCTGGAGAAGCGATCATTATATTTTGCGTTTAGAATTACTCTTCGAATTGTTTCTGCAGAAACACACTTTCCAATTGTTCTTGAAGTAGATGTAGCAATTTTTGTAGCACTCACCTTAGGATTGTTTGCTACCTCTTGAATAACTCTTCTCTTGGTCGTGGCACTGCGGATTTCTTTTCTTCCTCTTCCAAATTTATTAGCAATTTGTCCATGCATTTTATACTTCTGGATAATTTTTTGATCGCATCCTGAACTGCGTTGAATTTCCCTTGCAATTTCTCGTAGAGATTTACCATCTTCAGACAATCGAATAACAAGTTTTCGAATTTCAATATTTGTTTCATTTCTGGAGCTCATTATGATAACCAAAACGTTTGTTTTCGTTTGGAAATCAATGATTGCCAATTAAAGTAACAAAACTATTTTACTTATTCATTTGAAAATAAATAATGGTAGTCAAGTCGCATATTTTATAAGGTGTATACTCAATTTTGTGACTTTAGAATTTGCAACTTTGACATAAAAATTACTGTAATAAAAATATTGATTCCCCCGTTTTGTTTTTTAGCCTAATACCTTTGTTAATCTATATTTTGTCGTTCTTATAAATATTAGCCATAAATATGAATGTTAAGATCAAAAAGAAGAAAATTAAAGAAGAAAGAGTATAGTGTATACTCAATTTTGGGAGCCACTGTAGATACGATGAGCAATTTTTCATATTTCTTTTTTCTACTCTGAAACTAAAAATGCGAACATAAAATATGTGACTAGCCTTTAATGGCATTACCTATGGTTCGTAAAAGAATTTTGTAGATACAGTTATATGTATTTCAGACTATTTGTCATATTTTTTCTTTCTGAAACATTTAATAAAAAATAAATATTTTTGTATACCTTTTTAAGTATACTAAAATATTTATATATACAATTTTATCAATAATCAGGGATTTAACTCTGGAATACGAATAAAAATCTCATTTCATCTTTCTAGCAATAAAATTAAAATTATGCTATCTATGAGAATATGGAGCCTCTTAGAGCTACAGACCTTGAGATAATTGAAGATAAAGGTCTGTCCATGTGCTATCTGATGTCTCCAGTCAAAAATATAATTTTCAAAACGCCCTGAGTGAGATTGACTCCCAGTTCATTTTAGAGGGAGTAGGATTTACTCAATTTATCCCCTTGATTTCATCCAGTAATACGGGAAATATATTAGTTTAAGTCTTTGTCTTTATTCTTTTCTCTTTAGATATCTGAAATATTTCTATTGGAATTATTTTCTCTTCTTTTTTATTAGAATTGTATAACTTATAAAATATTACACAATTTCATTTAAAAAATTAGGCAATTGTATGAATATACTTTGACTTTTGTAAAGTTTCATAATAGAAAATTAATCAAATTACTTCTTATGTGGTTTTTGATATGGTTTCTATCAATTTCACAGACGCCAAATTGTCTTCATATAATTTCTCCCGTAAAATATAAACACAATAAATAATAATCCCAATAAATAGAATCACAAGCTAGGTAAAATATTTAGGGAAATAAATTATTTTTACAATTTATTGGGACAACATGTATATACAGAAAAAAAAATTCTGTCATAGAAAATTTAAAAAAATGCACGATCTATGAAGTCAAAAAAATTATTATCTTGTTTTTCAAAAGGAAACAGCTTAAGCAACAGTTTAATAAAATTTTGATAATGATGTTAAACATGATAATATCCAAGATTAATTTTCATTAATAACTTATTCATAGATTATCTTTTCACAGACACTTTCTTATTTCATCTTTTCACAGATATTTTCTTATTTCATAAATCCTTTTTCTTAAATCTCCATTTTCTAAAAAACCAATTAATTCTTAAAATTTACTGCACTTTCGTTTTTTAAAGGCGCTTTCTATATATTTAAATTGATTGTTCATTCATTTAATCCGTAATATTGAAATGATTTACATTACGTAACTTCATTTACATAATAATCTATCACTATTTTTATATAACTGTCTTATCATTGCATTATGCGTTAATGTTTTACCCAATATTA
Source organism: Argiope aurantia (assembly GCA_026543865.1). Lineage (NCBI taxonomy): Eukaryota > Metazoa > Arthropoda > Arachnida > Araneae > Araneidae > Argiope > Argiope aurantia. The sequence goes on from JAPMOR010028661.1 coordinate 72,002, forward strand.
TTTTCTAAATATTCTTAAAATCAATTTTTTTCGTACAAGAAACGGAAAACATATTTATGAATTTACATTTAAAGAATAAGAATTTGGTATTTTCTGGCAAACTTGATTTTGTTAGAAAAATAATTTTAGTTTACAATATATATATAATATATATGCTGTCTTTGTAAAAGAGACATTTTTTTTTATTTTGCTTTATTTGTCATTTTTTTCCTAATATCCCGTTCCTTGAAATGCCGTTTTTAAAAATAACTCTTGTGTAGTAAAATCAGTAGATGGATACATAATTTATTTAATAATTGTTGCATATAATAAAATAAAAATAACTCCCTTTCTGATTTATAAACCCATAGATTACATGAAATTCTCTTTTTCATTGTAAATAACATTAAACGCGATAAACATGTCATCAAGCTCAAAAAGGTTAGCACGTAAATTGAGATTGTAGAAAACATGTTTGCTATTAATTTCCTCATTTCGCTTAAAATCGAATAATTATTCTATGCCACCCATATATCATCATATGATACCAAAATCACTCGTTAATATAGAACACGGTCAAAATTGAAAAGGTGGAAGCCAGAAAATAGAATAATGCAACTCTTTCAAAACTCATATCACTCCACGCCATTTAGAATGAATGATGTAAACCTACAGCTGATATATAGAAAGTAGTTAGTTCAGAAGTATTGAGTCTCAAGGTATGTTGCTCTCTGGTGAATGCGAAATAACGGAAATTGTAAATTATATTTTTTGAAGATGTGTACTTCAGGAAATAGGAGAATACAGAGGAATTTCACAGATTTGTATGGAATTAGATGGTCATGAAAATGGACCTTCCAAAACGAACGAAACAAAAAAAATGGAATTGGATTGAGTCTTCATCGTGACCAACCTTAATTATTTACATTAAAAAAATATTTTGGACTTCTGAGTCGCTACTCAAAATCATAAGGCATAAATCCATTTTATTATTAATATCGAGTGCCATGTTTTTACTTTATTATAATACCCATTGCCCAAAAAATATTATGGCTGAATTTACGGCTTGCTTATACAAATAATTGCAATTTCAGTTAATTAAAAATTTTTTGTTTGAACAAGTGTATAGTTCAAAATAGAAAGTTATTTCATTCTATGGAAATTTGATTTGTTGAGAACATACTAATTTAGTAACTGTTCATGACTAAATTATGTTTGTTTAATATAAAAAATCTTTAAGAATTTGAATTAATTGTTTGATTTTTGACTCTTTGTATGCAATACGATTCAAAATTAATCAAAATTTCAAATTTCTTAGATATTGTGAATTTTATTTTATTTCCTTCGAAACAAGTTGTTTTTTTATTTTAAAAGTTTCTTATATGAATCCATTATTTCCTATTCTAACATGTATTATTAAATGTCTACTTGCAGATATCAACAAGGATATATGATTGCTAAATATTCATTCAATAGTAAAAATGGGATATTTTTTAAAATATAAACTGCAATTTGGAATATAAGGAATATTTAATTTTTTGTAAAAGTGTTGATTTTCAGTAAAATCGCATTTTCGCAATAATAATCTTTGATAAATAATAGAATAAGATAATCCCTGAATCTTTCTCCTTGAATTCTTGATGCATTTATTATAAACAGTTGAAATAATTTCGAATGAATGCTAACGGTTAACAAACATTAATAGGTAGTAATGATCGATTTTGAGAGATAGTAATAATTTACAAATTATTAACAAATTCAATGAATTTAAGTTAATCTAATATTCCATTTATATTGGTGGTGAGTTAAAAATTATTGGAAACATTGTAATACTTAGTTTTTGTGCATTGTGTCTTTTCTAAAACGCTCCACGATGTTATGAAATTTATAACAGAGAAGCAAATTCTGATTTGTTTTTCTTATTATCATACTAACTGAATTTGGTAATAAAATTGTATTTTTATTAACAAAAGAGAAGCAATGTTATCCCGTCAATATACAATACAAAATTGTATACACCATCAATATGCAAGGCAATGTTACCCCCATATATAAAGAAAGACTTTTTAAAATTAAATTGACTCCATATTATTCACCACAATTTACAGCTACTATTGATGTGTATCCATAAAAGAAACATATGAATCTCAAATTAATATTTAATTCGGCATTAACATAAACATGTTTGCTGTCACTTGAATCCCATGTGATTCACGCCTGCTTTCTAAGGTAGCCCCATCTCTTCTAAAGTTATGAAAAAGCAAGGAAGGATCCATTTACTTACATGGATGATTTGAATCATATGCACGAGTCACATCAGTAAACATGATCAACATATTTTGAATGAAATGGTAACGATAAAGAAACAGTGTAAAAATGTTTTGAAAATTGAAGTTAATTATTTTACATAGAAATTGAATACATTGAACACATTTGGAATAAATATCTCTTTTTTATTTCGCTTTCACTTAATTAATTGCCGATAGGTGCATCTTGTATTCATTTTATATTAACGCTTTACTTTTGTTAATTCTGTCTATCCAATTTAGGAAGAATTAAATTATTTCTATGGCTGTTAAAGAGTTAATTATATCTGCTGTCTGTTCGTACTTACTACGTTGATTACTAAAATGTTTTGTTTCTTCGAAACATTAAGGTCTTTCTGTTAGAGGAGGTACAAATTAAATTACAGGAAATATACAAAGCGTTAATCTAATATTTTGATCTGAATATTTTGTAGATGCATTAAATGCTACAATCAATAAACAAACCATTCAAAGCAAGCGCATTAAAGTTCTGCAACAAATACTTAATTTCAAAACTGTCCTAGGAAATGTATATTTTGCTATAAATTGCTAAAAATGCATTAAAATAAATTAAAGATGAAATTCTGAATAATTTGAAGAATTAATTTTAATTTTGTTTTCCTTGTTTAAAAACAGGTTAAAGTTAATAATTCGGTAATATATATGAAAAATAAAATTATTTTAGTGGTTTAATTTTTAATATACAGGTTATTTAAAAGGGGAAAACAAATTTGAAATATTTTTTTTATTTTTTTCTAATGAGCGACAATAGGCAGACAAGCGTGCGGTACATTGCTGGATAGAAAAAAGTTCGATGTTTTTTTTTTTTAAATGTGGATTTTGATATATCCTCGGTAAATGTAGAGCTGTTGTTTGCTTACAAGAAAATGATGCTTTAAGAAAAGTCATTTTTTTTGTTCCATTTCGCCAAGATTGGATCCTTTGTTGTATTGCAACACGCGTTTCTTCTTAAGTTCAGCTAAAAGCAACCTCATTATAAAAAAAAATCTACACCTGGTAAAATATATTCTTGGAAGAAGTGCGAAAGGAAGGTATGTCAAAAGGAAAAACCATGGTGGTTCTCGCACATCAGATGAAGATGCTGACCAAGCTTATGGGGATGTGGAAGTTTGGCGAGAGGTGCCAGATCAGGTATCGTCCTCTTCATCTGACCGCCCGCGGTTCAAAATTACGAGGTCCATCCGGAAATAGCCCTTGTGTTGCTTTAAAACGGTACGATAATAATACTAAACTAAACTAAGTTGTGATTGCTTAACACTTTGACTGTAATTTTTTAAAATCACTATTTAGATACGTTGTTTGTAAAAAAGTTCAAATATTTTTCAAACAGACACTATATATTAGAGGATAGTAAAATGTTATAATAAAAATCTGTAATCTTAGAAATAAACACTCTCGTGGGATGCAATCGAAAATGGACTGATTGCCAACCCGCGGAAATCGGGAGATACGAAGCTGGAAGGTTAAATTTCTTTCAAAAAATAGCCAAAGAAGCAAATAGCGTGAGATTTCTCAACTAATAAAACGTTTTCAGCCTGGAATCTATGCGTGCTATAATTCCAGATCTGTAAGATCTAATTGTTACTGCATTGAGTAAATAGTAAATAACTAAGAATCCATCAACTACATGTGTAGCAAAAAATTGACTTCTGATTCGACATTTGTTGCATAACAAAAGAAAATAATTCAATGTTTAAAAATTTATTTTAATTCACACAAAATTTGAATACTAAAGTCTTCTTACAATACTTATGTAAAATATTTGTCATGGTTGCATCTGTATAGACGTTCCAAGTGAAGCATTATTCCACTGCGAACCACTGTCATGTGGGGAATATTTCTAAGATAATGATTTGTAATTCGCATTCATTTGGTATAAGATATGTTGTATGATATCAAATTGGTTAAATTTATTTAGCATTATCAATTATTCAAAGCCGACATCCTGTCATAGGGGAAGAGCGTCTTCCCCTTGATCTGGGCGTACCGGGTTCGAGTCCCGGTTCGGGCATGGATGTTCTTCATCTGTGTTCTATCTGTGAGACGTGTGAATGCGCCTCCCTGTAAAAAGGGGTTGTGTAAGCGAATGTGACACAGGAGTAACTAAGACCTACTCTTGGTCCTTGATGGCGCTATGGAAACAAGAGGCGCTCTCTAGGCTTAAAATAGCTGACTTCGTCAGCGGGCTTGTCTATGACAAGTGCCATAAGAAACAAAAATAACAATTATTCAAATATTTTAAAGTAGCAACTATATCTATATATATTTTATATTTTACATCTGCGAAACCCACACGTAAAAGATGTTTTCCTATAGACCAAAAAATCGAATATCCATATAAAATACACTATAGTCTCACAAGTGTGTGCGACGAAGCCTTATGGAAAATGTTACTGTTCGCACATGCAAGCAACATATGTTATAATATAAGTTTATTCAGGGTTTTGAAATGAATTAGTATTATTTCTTAAAAAGTTCAACGAAGACATCTCTCCGAAGAATAATGATTTTTTTCATTCATCTCAAACGAAAGAACTGTTTACTTCTTCAAGAGCAAAAAATAAATCTGATGAAATATCAACAGAACAATTTTCATTAACTTTGAAGTTATACTTTTCAATGATAACGCAAATTCTGTTCATTATTATTTAGAATCTGTCTCATTTTGCTTGAAAATTTGTCAGGAGACCCGAAATTTTATCCTTCATATTTATAAAACAGAAGAAAAATAATTTACCCTTTACGTATATAAATATCAAAATCTTACATTCTTCGGAAATGTGAATATTTGACTTGTTAAAATTTATAGCGTCCGAAAGTTTATTGCATAAAATTTGGGATCAAATTCCGTAAACCTTCTTATAATAGGCTTCAGAGTTTTCTGCTTTCTTAGTTGAAGTGTTTGTTAATTCTCTCTGTAGTTCGATTGAAGACATTAATTTGATCATGTTAAAATATTCATTTGAAATCATTATTTATCTCAAATAGAATTAGAAGAAAATGGATTATAAAGTAGATTACTGAATTTATTCTTTTTAATCCAGAGCAGTTCGTCATGGAAATATTTGGATCAATTAGCAGGTAATTTTAAATTCTCTGAGACATAGAGGAATCATTTAAGTTGATTTTTTATTTGGATTACGTTACTTTACAAAGGGCTATTTTACTTTTTTTAAACAGAACTTTTAATAAAATGAACAACTAAAAAATAGTTATTGTGTGCACAGACAATTATTCCAAAAATGTGACATTCTGATTCAAGGAGGTCTGAAACGTGGGCGTTTGTCAATATCTCGAGTTATAATTTTTTTGATGCTTACAGTGCCTAATCTTTACATACTTCTTATATGAGAAATTAAAAATGAAGCCTGAGTCTTTGAAAACAAAATCATCTAAACTTTTTGGCTATCTCTCCTTAGGTAAAATCTTTCCTGATTTGCATGGTATTTTCTAAATTCCATCTAAGCAAATTCCTTTATTTAGAAATGTTTATGCATTCAATTACTGCTCGTTTTAAATATTTTTATTTAATCTTATCTTGTTTATAAGGATGATCTATTATTTACTCATGGTTTTATGAACCAGCTATGTTATATATCTATACTTGTGAATAGTGAGTTGTCATATATTTTGTGTGTTACAGTTTGCAAAGAGCGACAAAAAAGATCATACTGCACAAAATTTTCGATGAAATATGACTAAACATATCTTCTGAAAATAAGATGCTAGGTTCCGTAAGAAGAATCTACGAGAGTCATTTTTCTTTCATGACTCGGAGATTCCTTTAGAAAAATAACGAAAGAAGATAACAACATGAATTTATTACCAAAAGTTTTGAACAAATATGGTTACTTCTAGACATTCTCAACGTGAAGATTTAGGTGTTTGTCTTAACGTAAACAAGTTTTTCCATCGTCTCTTCGAAGATTCTTGCCGCCAATGATGCAAAATGGATCTTAAGACCCTTCGAATCTCCTTGTTTCTCTAGAAATTAATTTTCCTTTCTTTTAAGGGAAAAATAGGGAGCAGCAATGTTCAAACATTCTGCATACAAAATAGCAATTTTTGCATGCTGGTTGGCCCGTAATTTTGTCTAAAGAGCCTAAGTTCCAAACTTCCAAACTATTGAGGGCTTCAAAGGTACATTAAGGCCCATTTCGATCAATATCGGAATCGCAGTTCTAAAAGGAAAAACGAAAAGTTGTCTACTGATAAGACAAATGCTAGAATTGGTTCAATATTATTATATTGAAATGTAACCATGTTTATACATAACGTTTGTTAATAAATTTATTTTGTTCTCTGTCTTTTTTTTTCTGGTCCATTGGGCTTCGGAAGAAAATGACTCTTATACTGATGTGAAGAAAAAATTGCTGGAAGGCATAAAAGTAATCCTTTTTTTATAGCACTCTCAGTTCAAAACTAGCTTAGAAAAATTGAGAGCCAAGAAACTTCTAGAACAATTTTTTCATAGCAGAATCTTAGTTTTATTAATAAATAAAAATTGAATTTTTTGCTCCTCGATATTATTACAATATCTTTAAGATAGTATTCAGAATATCAGATAATGTTGTGGAGATATCGTTTCAAATTCTTCCGATAGAAGGAAATTGATACGGAAGTATCCGAGGATACATTGAATTATTTCCATAAAATTGATACTCATTATATGAAGTAATATTGACCATTCTAGCAGATTCTTAATTGCAGAAAGAAAAATATTTATTAAAATATATTCCATTATAATATTAAAGGCACAGTGAATGTTAAGGTAAATCTAAAAAAGTTTTTTTTATTTAAATATTTCTAACATTTTCTTAAAAAGGAATCACTTGAGGATTTTTAGATCATTCAGTCTCCGAAGAATTTATTTAGGAAGCAAATTTCTGATAGACTTATTGGTAGTTGTAAAAGAACAAGTAACAGCTAAGCAATACGAGATTTTATGATTACGTTTAAATTTTCAGAAATAGAAAAATTTGATAATATTCCTTGCCGATTTCCTTTTAACATATTAAGTCAAAACTTATATGTTATGAAGTGCATTAAGAAAAACACATACTTACATTGTTCAGACAATAAATTGCTTTTCTTGAGATGTAAATATATTCTTCTTTTAGCCAGAACCATCTGCATCCCATTGCCATAAACGGCTAAAGTTACTTTTCTCTGTTCATTACGAAAAGTATAGTAAAAGTATGCTATTGAAAGTAAGTAAAATCTTACTTTAGTGTATCCCTTGCAATTTCAAGTCGCTAATAAATATGGCGGACCAAATAAACATTTTTGCAAAACAGTTACGGTTAACACTCTCTGCATTGAAATTATGATCTTTACGGATTTAAGTTTTATTTTACCAGTGAAGACTTTCTATTTATTTATTTATTTGGAACCTTTCGGGTCACTATCGTTGCTTATCCTTACAAATTTGAAATAAAGAATTTTTTGCAAACCTTGTTGCTTTGCTGTGTTGGCAAAAAATTTAGAGCCTGTGATGCTTTTGGCATCTGAAGAAGGCACCGGTCAGAATTTTTTAACTTAAAAAAACCTCCTAGTGCTTCGATAGCAGCGGGAGCGGGAACCTAGTAGCTTCGCTAGCACATTGAACATAAGGACTGTGTGGATAACAGAAACAGTACATAAGCAAAAGAAAAGAAAGAACGGAGAAAGAAGCAATCGGAACATTCTCCATACAAAATTTCGAACAAGCATCCTTTTCTCGAATTCATCAAATCGCAAAAATTATATATTTCCCTCACCCGTCATCCATTCTGCAAGTTCAGAATATTTCCTGCCATCCCAGTTGCCATATATCCGTTCTTGAACAATTAGAGACATAAAGAATTATCAATGAAACCTTCAGATCTGAAAAAGAATTACGAAAAGTGCAAGGAATTCCATAGCAAAAGTTTTCTTAAATTATTAATTCAGACTGTTTCAAAAAAAACATACCGACAGTTAAGTATTGCAAAAGAATAAATATTTTTTGTTCGTATTCACATTAAAAATAAAATTACAGTATCTTATTAACAATAGAAAAAACTTTTAATTATAATGCAGAATTAAATTAAAATCTTTAATCAATATTTTTTATTTAACATTTTTCAGAAAATACTTCATGTACAACTCAACTACTGTAAAAAGTAGTAAACAAAACAGTATTAGGGTTGCTAGAAGATCGTTTCGTTGGGTTACCATATTGGCTACAAATTCGGGGGCACACTAAAGTACAATTCAAATGATATGAGTTGCAAATCTGACAATGCTAAAATGGTTCTCTTATGTGTGATCTGTGCCACCACTAGCTAGAAGTGGTTTCACCAAGTTTAACAAATTGGAAATAAGCTAATAGGTAAGTAAATTAATATTTTAAATTAGTCATAAGTCGTCTTTGTTTGTAGATTTGTTTGGTCATTCTCCATGTTTAATTTTTTGATGCATGGAAAACTTTTGATTTATTTAATACATCTGAATGAAGAAATCTTCTGAAATGTTATGTTCAGTTCGAAAAATTGTCATCTGAAAACCCTTGATATTTGCCAAAATATTTCAATTCTTGCTATCTCGATTAATCACTTAAGAATGAATGCTGACTAACTACTCAACACATTTATTACCACGGCTCACATCTGATATTTGGACCATTCATATAATTAAGAGATATCTTTGCTTTCCCTTGATTAAAATAAAAGAATGACCATTTAATTAGATAGATGGTTCGATTTAATCAGATAGCATGTGTGAACCATAACAGCGGCAGTCAACGGGTTAATCGCCGTGTAAGTGCAGAATTAAAAGCTAAAAATAAACAATATGTTTTTACAACACATCATTCTGATCTTACAACCGAGCAATTATTTTATAACTTCCATTTTGTGACTGCTGCTTTCCATACTGCTATGAAATGTGCTAATGATTTATTCCTAAAACGGTAATGGCTATTTAGCTAAGTATATGCAATTTAACAGCCAATTTAGCTCCTAATAGTCCAACATGAAAGGCTGCATTTCTATGACAAAATAATTCCTTGTGGTTTATTATTTATAACATTCATATTTTAATTAATAAAACACAATCTCAAAAATTTGTCAAAAAGTTTATATTATATGTATATTGCGTGTTATACCCCAGTTATATTCTTGTAAATAGAGTGATATATCATTGACTTTGATAAAATTACTGACTATAGGAAAGGAAGATTAAGAATTTTTTTTTCTTTACATAATATTGTATTTTCCAAAACTATCCACTAAAGTTTTCATAATATACTGATAGTGGAAATCTTTGTGAATGGGTTGAGATGTTTATTTACTTTCTTCTAGTATTCTTGTATTTCCTTTTATAGTTTGTAAAATGAAATAAGAAAAAAAAATCAAAAATCGTAAATTGTGTATCTGTTTATTAAGGATCTTTTGCTAAAGATGGAATTCAGAAAAGTAGATTTTGGATGCCCTTAAAAAGTTTTGTGATTTATAATAAGAGATATGCAAATAATAATCTGCTTCCCTGAAACTATTTTACTCGACTTGTATTACTTTTTTAATGTTTTCATTTCTTTTCAAAAATTTTATCTTGCATAATTTTATCATAAATATATTAAGCGAATGCCTATCCTTTTGTATGTAAAAAATAGTGGAATATTAATAAATATTTATAATTATTAACATCTGATTGGGATTTCTTAGTAACAATAATTTTAAGTATAATAGAGAAATGTATTGGCTGAATGTTAGTTTAGTTTACCTTCCGTGTTTGTTGCCAATATACTGATCTAAAAAAGCATGCGGAATAATTTTCCTGAAGTCTTAATATTGATTTCTTTACAATTTTTACGCTTGTTCAGCTGTACATCTATTACAGCAATTTTGTAACAAATGAAAACTAAAAATAATAGACAAATAAACAACATCCATTAATGAATTAAATTATGCTTTATAATTGAAAGTATTGTTTAATTAAATTACGCTTTAAAATTGAAAGTATTATTACGTTAATTAAATATTCAATGTTATTTTAAAAGTAAACTATGAACAGATATTTATTTAATTTTACAATTTTTATCGAATTATGTTATTCTAATTAAAATCGTCTGTTTACTAATTTTGTCAGAACAGAAAATAAAAAATTAAAAATATCTGCTCGAGCGTTTTAAATCGTTTGCCTTTATTTCACAATTTTTCATTTTAATATTATATTATTATTCTAACGGAATTCTTTGTGATTTGTACTTTTCGTCATTATTTCATAAGTCTGGGGAATATTAACAATCGGATGTCTGATAATCAGAGATTTCAAGCTCACAAATATTATGAGGGATATTGTATTTTTGAATTTAATGTCTACATTCCGAAATATACCGTTGACAGAACGATGCATCATCATGCATCACTAGAAATTTCTGCTGTCTTTTTAATGAAATCATTCCCCGCTCAAATGAAAAATTCTTTGAACCTTGTAAGTGTATTTATTCCTTCAAATTTCTTCTTAAGAATAGCATTAGATTCTGCCTATGGTTTTCTTCAGATACCAAAGGCATCCCGTGTTCGAATTTTATTGTCTAAATTACAGAGAGGCGCTCCCGGTTTGCACAAAATTTGTTGTCTCAAAATTCAAAGGAGATTCAACAATTGTGATTCATAAAGTTTCAAAAAGAAGTATTCTCTGATAAAATAAGTGTGATCAATAAATCTCAAAATTTTAATAAAAACGATGGGCATAACCGCAAACATAACCGCTTCATTGTATTGTTTATATAGTCAGCCATCTTGAATAGCGACTTTATACTGTCGGCGTCCTTGGTGAAACAAGAGGCACATTAAACTAGGATTTTGCCAATGTATTTTTTGGATAATACTTCTTGAGAAGAAGGAAAAGAAAAGAAATTGAAAGTAATTAAAATTCAGGTAAGAATTTAGTGAACTGCTTTATCTTTGCATTCTTTTTACTTGTCTTATTTTGTTTCTGATGGATATTATTTTCTTCACTGCAATTGTTTTTAGTGCAGAAAAAAATGAGTAAAATAGTTTTAAAAATACTCTAAAGGATGCAAGGTATTAAAATATATGAATATCTTGCAAAGAATAATCTTTTTCCATTTGAAATACTCTTTTTTTTTATCTTTGATTTTAATTCCTGAAATTAATTTTTCTCGAATTCATTGCTTCATTTTAAAGTGGGTTCATTTAAAATGAAAATTTAATTCACTTAATCGATTGACTGATTAATCCTTTTGAAAATTACAAAAATAGCATGTCATTATTGAGACAAAACAAACACTGATTGACTGATGAAAAATTTCAAAACCCGAGCTGGATAGTCAATTTCATTACAAATAATATTCTATCACGAGATCAATTTATACAAACTTGAAACAAGTTTAATAAATCCATATAAAGAGATAACCTATCACGTCCAACCTTGGTCATAATAACTTTATTTAAAATTATAGCAGATAAAGTCTCACAATGTAGATAATTGTAGAAAAATGTAGAATAATTGAAGAAATAATAGAATAAAATCGTAGATAACATTTACAGTATGGAAACTGTAAATGTTCACTGAACAGAAATCGAATATGTTTGTATTTTCACCAGAATTTTAAATTAATCCAGATTTCTTTAAAAATTCGTGAGTGTTGCTTTACTTTATTACTGTAATTTAGAAAGAAATGTTTCCCAAATTGTTTTCCTTCCAGTAATGAGACTTTCGAACTTTTTTGTTCTAAAGGGGAACAAAAATTAAGAAATCATTTAGAGCGTTTGTGATATATTTGAAATGCCTTTGTAAACTCGTTAAAGCTCTGGAAAGTATGCATTGACACTAATATAACTTTTTCAAAAGAATTTGGAACTTCCTACTCCAAATCGCCGTAATTTGTAAACTAAAATAAGTTTTAAAACTCACACAGTAGCTCTAAATGACTTGGAATAGCTGAAGAAAATAGTGTATAGCTTCTGTAGCGATGTTCTAAATGATGTATTTGTAGGAGCAAAATGGTTAAGTAAAATTGCGTTTTGGAGTCGCTACTGATTAAGTAGAACCAGTTTTAAACTTGAATGTTTTTATTGTTGACACTGAAGGAAAAGTTATTTCGGAAAGTGCAGTATCTGAAATAGTTTTAAAAAGGGCTTTCATCTAAGGCGATAATTTAGTGTTTTTGTTTTTATTGACTTCTGAAAAACAAAGTTCGAAAACATTTCGGAAAAGAGAAACTGGACCGAAAAATTCATTATTATTTGCTACAGTATAAACTTCAGTTTTAGCAAATTGAGTCTAATTGATCCATAATCAATAATTGGATTCAATTTGGATTTATTTTCTGGATACCACTAACTGATAAAATGTTAAAATGATTCTTTTCAAAAGTTGTTAAACGTATACTGTCACGAATTAGATGCACATAAACTATCCTGTTTTCAAGCACATTTGACAGAATTGGAATTTTGGACATACCGCTTTTGGCAGAAATGCTTAAATATTTTTAAAATATAGATTTTTCTTTTATTTTCAAACTCAAATAATAACTTTCAATAATATTCAACCAACAGTTTTTTTTAAAAAAAATTAAAATTGCCCTTTAGCGGTAATGTTGTAATGACGTCAAGAATATGGGTTACGTATAAAAAAAACTTACTTTTCCAATACTTTTATTGAGAATTTCTTCAGAATATGCTATAACTATTCAGATTATTACTGCAAATTGTATTTTTCTTTTGGGATTTTCCCAATACTTTTATAGAGAATTTGTCCAATTTATACTATAAATATTCAGATTTTTGCTGCAGTTTATTATTATCTCTTAGAATTTTTTTAATTTTATGTATGCGAAGAAAATTTTCCAAAGAAGTATAAATATGTTTGTATATATAGAATCGTATGCAAAAATAAAACTAAATGTAAGAGCTCAGTAAAAAAAAAAGATATTCTTATATAATAATTTTTATTATTTGCAACTGTAGAAACTATTTTCAAAAAGATGAATTAATTTTACATAGCTTTAAATTTTATAAGAAATAAGTTTTGAAAATATCTGTTAATTAATGTTATGCAAAAATAAATTAAATTTAATACTGATAAATTTATTATATTTTGGAAATTATATAAAATTACAAAACTAATATTTAACAAAACTGAAGTTTCTATAACATAAATAGAGCGAATATGGAGTTATTATATTGCTGCATATACCAGAATAATTGGCCATTCGTCTTGGCTCGGTCAGCAGAGCATCTCCTTTAAGATAGGTTGGTTCGTGGTTCGAATCCCAACCACTGGGTTTTATCCAAAGACTGAATTTTTTTAAATTTAAATTTTACCTTTTTTAAGATCTGGGAGGCTCTAGATCTTTCTTAAATATTCATATTGGATTGTTCTCGAACTTTCTATATGTGTATAAAATCAGATTACCATAATAGCATTAAATTGAGAACTTACCCATCACTGATGGTATGGTTACCCATCAGTGATGGGTAAGTTCTCTATCTAATGCTATTATGAGTTGCTTAGTTCTAATAAATTTAATAGTTTGTTTAAGGTAACTGCGTAGTTCTTTACATACTCGTGACAATATGTTTAATGAATTAATACTAAAATATTCCGGAAAAAACTGCTGTCAAGATTTTATGAAATAACTAGCAGAATAAGTTTTATATTTTATACTGAAGAAAGAAATAAACTTGCATATTAATAATTAGATGTTAAAGCATTGGCATAATTGGATCATGAAGGATTGTGGTAGATCCAGAGCAATGTCTCGACATCGAACTTAGAATTTGCGTGTTCGAAATATATTTCCTAGAAGGATTGATCATGTATAAAAGCCTGGTACTCATTAAATCATTCTAATGTTTTTCGCTTTTGTGGAGTGGAAATTAAAAGAAATGGTAGATATTCATATGCCACCCTTCATTTGTACATTGTATGATGTATTAAAGACAAGATTTCATTGAATCAAGAATTCATAACTGATGAGTTTAGATTATACTTAATTTATTTCCTGTGAGTCATATTTTATTTATATTGTTTACACAAAGAATTTTAATCACTTCCCAATACGGGATTCATTGTACCTAGACATTAAGTTAGAATCAAATAGCTAAGAAGCAACCAGTTTCACCAGATTGGGTTAAAAAATTCGAGGCTTAGAAACAATAATTTGCTGTATTGAATTACTAAAGATTTTTTAAACTAGTTATTTTGTCGTAAACAATAATTTAATTAATATTTGAATATTCCTTAAACTTAAAAAAAAATCATTGCCATTTAAAATGAATTAGAATGTTTTAACAATGGTTTTTTATTCCTTTCTTTTCGTATAATGAGAATTTTTTTTACTTATAGTGCATAGAAATGATTTTTTTAGTAAACATTTGCTGGAAACTATTGGCGCAATATATTGTACGATATCCCCACGATGTTATCCGATATTCTGAATGCTGCCCAATATTGTGTGGATCAAATAGTAAAGAAGTCATAATGTTGTTAAGGCATTTTGTGTTAATTGGGAAAGATTTAATAAATACACTGAAACAAATTTTACCATTCCTGTAAGGTTTGTTGATCATTAGGAGAAGCAGTTTAATTTTTATATCAATGACTTTTAGTTTTGATTGGATATTGTAATTAATTTAATCAGTTTATCCATATAAACTTTTTAATGAGTATTTTATTTATTATCAGCAACTACTGTATTAAAATGAATACATGTAAAATGAAAATATTTATCTAACAGAACTTAATGAAGTGAAATGTATTAAGTCACGAGTGATTTTCCCACAAAAAAAATCTTAAAAGTGAAGGCCTGCAATTTATTAAAATATCACACCTTAGTTTTTTTTAATTGAAATTATACTTATTTTTTGTAAATTCCTTTTGTGAGAAACTACGTTAATATTTTTTATCTGTATTTTCTGGGAATTTCCGAATGCTTCTTCCCAGTTATCTTCCGCTGCTTTTGAAAATTGACCACGTATTCGCTAGGCATACTCTATTATATAATATGCGGATTGATGATACAATTCAAGGGAATCTTACTTATATTTTTGTTACTTTACTTTTTGGGTAATTTGCAATTGGCGGGGGGGGGATTTCTTCAGTAATAATTTCTACAGGAATTTGCATCCATCAATGAGCTTTTTACGGTTAATTTTTTTTGTTGGAACTAAATTACAATTACTTACAACGAATTTATGTTTCTTCCTTTCTAAAAAGAATCCTGGTGGATGAGGATTATAAAATATTGTTGATAAAATTTTAACATCCAGCTCTGTAAAGGAACTTTCAAAGAGGACAATATTCATCAAAATACTATAAAAGAATGTCATATTTGAAAATTGAGAGGAAATCTTTCTATAATTATAAAATATGTGCATAATTTCCTGACCTTAGAAGACAATGGTTTCAGAAACTTATTTTAAGCTCTGTTGGATGCAATGCCGACATCCTTTGAGGGACTGTTGAATGTATGTCTACTTACCTTGCGAAAATCTGAAAGCTGGAAAAAATATTCAGGCTTAAATTATTTTATTCCAAGGCGATATAATTTCAACCATGCATTTTTTTAAAAGACGAAATGTTATTTTTAAGTATGATATCCATAAAGAGACAGCAGATGCTCTCTCTTTAGGAGAGTTTGTAGTTGGTCTCTTCGTTTGTCTCCGGATGTTATATTACTATCCCATTAATGGACAGACGATCCTTTTCTCAGAAGAAATAAGAGGGGCTCTTACAAAAGATTGGCAATATGATTTTGTATGCAAACAAAAGGCGTATTGTTCATGAATTTCAGCACGACTGCTTTTCAATCATTATATCAATGGTATGCAACGGCTTAAAACTATGAGTACTAGAACAATTAAAAAAAAACACACAACACAATACAATACGAACAACACACAATACGAACTATTTGTAAGTGAATGCTTAAAGAATAATTGTAGGTAAGCAATAATGAATACATTTTTAATTTATATTTTTGAAATAAACCAGAGATACACATAATGTGCTTTAAATTTTCAAATCCCTTGATTAGATAAATATTATGTTTCTCCACTTTGAGTATTAATATAAATTGATTAATTAAACCAAAATTTTTCAATTCCGCATTGAATTACATTAACCGGCAGGTGCTTTATTTCTGTGATATCGGTATCAAAGAAAGAAATGATTTTGCAGCACCGTCATTTTTATTCAATCAAATCATTTAGTATATGAGTTCTGAATCCAATTAAGTTTTGAAAAATAGTAAGAGTATAATTTCATGAAAACACACAACTGTGTAAACTTTCTAAACTCACTAAATCTGGAAGCGATAAAAAAAAATTCTATTACAAAACTTCAGCATTACAAAAATGGAACGGCATATAAATAATAACATTTAAAAGGAATCTTTCTATGGACATCGATAGAAAAATTATAAAATCTAGTAAAAACTGCCCATGAAATGAATCAATCAATTATAATTCTTATATAAAAGTCATTTTTGAAACAAAATTCAATATCTATATAAACTTTGATGAATAAAAATTCAAATAAAATGAAGAATATTTCGATTATCAGGAAATTCATGCGAATTTAGTATTTATTTATTTAGAGTTAAGATCTTTAGTTTCTTTTCTTTATGGAATTCAATCTAAAAAATAATCTTCTTTATGTAGTGACTGCTTTAAATTACAAGTAAAATATTCCTGTAGCTGGTTCCCTCGGCTACAAAATATAATGAGAATCAATTCTAGTATATTGATTGAATCCATTTGAGTGTATTTTCTGTGCATTAGAAACTCAAATTCTATGTGTGCTATAAAATGAGATTGAAGAAAATTGGATGCTAAAAAAATTGGATACTAAATATTTTGAAACAATCCTCTGCGATTTAAAACTATACAGAAAAATTCCAATCTAAACTGAATGAAATAGACAGCGAATGCAAATTTCTACTGGAAGTAATCAAATTGCTACTGGAAGTAATTTGAGCAAAACAACTTTAGTGGAATTGAAAAAAGGGTAGTTTTAAAAATAAAATATGCAGTATAGCTTCAATTCTCAAAACTTTTTTTGAAAAATCATGTGTTTTGCTTATATTATTTTCAGCAATTTTAAACTCTCTATGAAATCTAACGTTTATTTTAATGACTCGCAAACATAATGTAAACATGTTTAACATTGTAGTAAATTTTCATTTTAATAATTTTATTTCAAATGCCTTACGAATTATGCTTCAGTTAATATATGCTTTAAGTGTTTATTTCACATTTTTACTTTATTTAGTTGTAAAAATATTTAAAATTATTTTCAAACTTGCATATAAATAGTAACTGAAAATAAATCCCGATTTCGGGCATTAAAGTCTGAATAATAATCAAGAATAAAAAGATGCATTCTTTTTGTTGTTCTTTTGAAATATTAGCATATTCAAACAATAAATATCTAACCTTATTCTCACAGAATTTTATAATTCCTCATTCATCAGATAACACAGAGAAAAATTGTCTTCACTTTATATGAAACCACAGGATATTTCCCACTCTAAATTGAGAAGCAGTAAGCGTTTAAATGTCATCATTTTCTGCTAACAATTCTTTTTCGCTATGCATATTTCATAAGAAAACATTCCTGCTGTAACATTTTACAGTTAACTAATAAAGAAATAATTTTGTGGATATACGAATGACGTTAATATTTTTCAAGTTATGTTTCACTCTTCAAGCGAGTAAAAGAAATTTGTTTTCAAATCTCTAAATATTTCAATCATTGACTTGGATTCCAACAGTTTTAAACCTAAAATCCTGTTGAGAACTTTTTAAAGCTTTGATGTTGCCTCGTATCTCTTTAAACTGCGATCCTATAATCAGATGCATCCAATTTTATTCTTTCTTGGCACAAAATTAATTTATATGAAATTGCTACTTTATAACATTATAGAATATGTCGGGTTTATTCATTTTCTTTTAATTCTTCTGAATATAATATTTTTTTCCGTTATTGCGCATAATCCTCATGGATAACTGGTGCAGAAATAATTAATTCCCCAAAGTCACAGAAAGAAGTAATTGATATTCTCTTCCTTAAATTATTTATGTTTATCTTTTAAAATTTATTATTGAAAATTCTTATTAAATTTTAAGACTTTATATTGATTGTTGCTACATATGCGTATTCTAAAAGCTATACATATATTTTTCTACTTTTATAATACATGATTTTGTATAGATTCCAGATTAAAAGCTGTTACGAATACAGCATTCTTTTTCTTACGGAAACAAAATTGCATTTTTCAAAAATAATAAAATGTGAGGTAATAAGAACAGGAAACCACACGAGTTGAATTGAAACAAAGCGTTTACAAAAATAATTCCATTTATATGCTGGATAAGAAGCATCATTTATGAGAGTGAAAGAAATATATTCATCAACAATTGCACAAAATTCACTTTGGTATTCATCATATTGACAATATTCTAAGCTTTCTCAGTCCTTCTAAGCAAAAATTGAAATGCTAAGCTATTTATATATTTCTGCCATGTATTTTTTTTCTTTAGACAAGAAAAAGAATAAAAAAGACAGAGCAGAATGTTACATTTCTATTAGCAATTGAAAGTTGCATAATTTTAAAAACTGATAAGTCTTACAAGCCATAATCTTTTTCATAAAAAATAAAAACCAGACAGTATTATTCCTAAATAAGTAATCTTTAAAATGACTACAATTGTTTTCCGTGGAATTATACTAATTGCAAGTATTTTTGCATCTGAGTTGTTATAACAACAACAGTAGATGCATATTAGAAAAAAAAGATGAACTACATAAATGTGACAATAAAGATATTATTGTGAATAATATGGATTCTACTATGATTTTAATGGACTTCTTTTTACGTATTTTTTATTAACTTTAATTGTTTCAATTAAAAAAAAAGGAATTTTGCTATTTTATTTCATTTTCGATAAGCCAGTGTCTTGAAATTCTATATATTTATATGTGCTTATTGCTAATAGAGAATTAAAATATGCTAAAATATTAAATTTTATCTGTTAACTGATAGTTTTCAATTAATAGATAAATTTAAAATTTGGTTCTGTAAAATTGATGCCACCTGCTAAAACTTCGAGAAAATGTTTATTTTAATGTTTCATAATATATCAAATGGTTATAATATAAAGATGGAATAGCTGTAAAGTAATTAAAATTCTTTTAGCTCTGTAGTGTTTTTTGATACAAGTTTGTGAAAGACATTTTAGATTCCTGTCATTGAAAACGTTAGTTGTATTTTATCTTCATAAAATGTTTTTATAATAAAAAAAACTGCAGATTGAAAATAAGGAGGAAAGGATAATAAAAGATAAAATGGAAAAAAATTGCTTTACCCTTTTACCTTTTTTCAATGTCGAAAAAACAATCAGGAAAGTCATAAATGTGTGAAATAACTTTTTTTTGTCAATTTCATATAATTAAATAGGAAATATAATCAAGGTTATGTGAAAAAGTCTGAATTTAATATAATTATATTCATTGGAATAAAATGATCGAAATGTTCATGGATTAAAGAAAAAATATTAATGCGAAATAAAAATAAAGCATTATTTATGAGGAAAAAATTTTATGAGATCGCATTTATAGTACAATAAATTTTCTTTCAGTTTCTAAATTATAATTAAACTTGTATTATAAATTATTCTTAATGATTTGTAAACGAATTTTTAAAACATCGAATTTAATTCAGAAAATTTACAAGTCTGACATAAATAAGACTTCTAGGAAAAATTAAAGTGAAGGGATTTAGTTTCAGGGATTTAGTACAGGAACCATTAATCGCGACTCTCCTAACTTTATTTCAGTTTGCTTGTTTCAGTTTAATTATT
Organism: Argiope aurantia; assembly: GCA_026543865.1. Lineage (NCBI taxonomy): Eukaryota > Metazoa > Arthropoda > Arachnida > Araneae > Araneidae > Argiope > Argiope aurantia. The sequence continues at coordinate 92,163 of JAPMOR010028661.1, forward strand.
TTACGCAAGGTTGCCTGTCCTTCATTAAACTCTAACTATCAATCCTTAATTATTTCGTTTCACAAATTCAACAATTAGAACTTCCAAATAGCTGTTAATGCTTCAAGTATTTGTGTAGGCAGTGGGCGCGAATGAGTTAATTACGAAAATGGTTTGTTTCTGTAAAACTTTTGAAAGATAAGCCCTCGTGATGAGAACTAAACATTTTACTATGTGATATAAATCAAATTTGCATTATCGAAGAAAGTTTATTCTTGTTTTAATTGTAAAGTATCAAAATAATAATACTTGTCATATATACAATTTTTATAACGTACGAGAGTAAATAGAATGAATGTGAATGTAATGTGAATTATAGAAAAAATATTATAATCGTCAAAAAATTCGAACTCGAAATTTTGTGGAATCTGCACGTTTTAAACCTCCCTCAGTTGAAAAAACACATCTTTGAAAAAATGTCCATCTTTCTGTGGCGAAGATAACTCAAACACACTTTGTGCTAGAAAGACGAAAAATAATATATTGTATTTACACCAAATTTGTAGATTTCTATCAAATTTTGATCAAAATCCTTTAGGAAGAAGTCTGTCTGTCCGAATACATGTTGACATGATAACCACAAAACGAAGAGAGATAAATAAAAATTAGTATATAGGTTTAACATCCACAGTGTCAGATCTTGAGCAAAATTGAAGAACAAGCTGACCATCTGTCCTTCTATACTTTCAGAAACTTCAAAACGCGATAACTCAAAAACGCAATGACGTACATACTTCAAATTTCGTAGTGGATTTTGTAGCTATAAGTATCGCTCTGTGTAAAGGTTTCACCTCAATCGATGGGAAAAACTCTTCTGAAACACAAATTTGATTTTCATTTATTATTAACTGCATACTGTGGATTAATTGCCAAAATTGTTGCCAAGGATCACGAGAGATTCAGCAAAAAGGCTAAATTGACGCCGAATATTAATATTTCATAATTACTGTAAGCCAATGATTAGCAAAGCGTTCTCTGGGATGACACCTTTATTAGATAGTATACGGAAAACTTTCCCGTATACTCATTCCTGCTGTTTTTTTTTTTTTGGAATTTGAAGAAAAAATTAACATAGTGAAAAAACATAAACTAAAAAGTTATACAAAGTTAAGATTATATATAAATATTTCAACGAAAATAAAATTTATATTAGTAGAAATTAGTAGTACCTTCCAAATATTTTCGGAACAATCTAAGTAAAACAGTGTACTTCTAATTTAACTGTCGGAGATTCTGAATTTTAATCGCTCCCAATAATTGACACGAACAATCATTACTGTTATTGTTGTTCATTTGCCGGCGTCCTGGCATAGGGGTAGCGCGTCTTCCCCGTTTATATGGGCTTCCTGGGTTCAAGTCCCGGTTAGGGCATGGTTGTTCTTCTTCTGTTCTATCTGTGAGATGTGTGAATGTTCCCCCCTGTAAAAAAGGGTTGTGCAAGCGAATGTGATGCGTGAGTAGCTAAGACGTACTCTTAGCCCTAGTTGGCGCTACTAAAACAAGAGACGCTCCCTTGGCTTAAAATAGCTGACTTCGTCAGCGAGCTTGTCCATGGCAAGTGCCATTATAAACAACAACAACAATTGTTGTTCATTTACAAAAATATCTTACAAACGATTCCTAGAAGATTTCAAATTACACTGCGCCGATATACATAAATATATGCCACCAATTAAGAGATATGAGTTTGAGAAAAAAGTTTTAAACATATTTTGAAAGTGTTAAAATAACATGACATTAGCCAGACGACATTAAAGGAGTTATTGATTCTGTGATTGAGTGAAACACATTAATCTGTCTCACAGATAACACATTATAAAAGTAAGATATTACATTTACGACATCCGGATTAATTAAGTGTACTAAGAACAAGAACCAAAAATACGAAGTTTGTAGTCTTTGCAAACTATCACTAATTGTTTTGATTTTGCGCATTACATTGAGCAAATAGAATCGATAAAATGTTATCAGTTAACCTATCCAATGATGAAAAGTTTTACAAAAGAATCGCTTCTTGAGTTCTGAAAGAATTATTTTATTTTATTAAAATTTCTGATTTATGTAAAAGATGTTAAAAATTGCGTCAGACCAATAACAGAGTCGGTTAGTAATACAGAGATTGATTAATTTTGGTTTCGAGTTACATAAAGTTAAAATTTGATGTTTAAAAAATTTGAATTTAAGACATCTTTATTTAAATAAATATAATTTAACACAACTTTGTAAGCGAAACCTCAAATGAATCAACCTTTTCATAGTGACTTCTGAAAAATTTTATTAAAATCAAGAAAGCATGCCATCTAAATGTATAAAAATCAACTCACTTTAGCTAGTATTAAAGAAAAATGTATTTTAATTTAAAATATTATAATGAGTTTATTTCCAAAATGGTAAAATTTGCAATTGTTTCCTTAAATTTCAGCACTTCAGATCTTCAAAATGAGCGTAAAATATAATTATATATATATAAATATAATTTTTCTATTAACAACAAACACCATTTGAAACACAAAACGTAAACAATATAATTTTAAGGGTATGATTTCGTCTGTTTTCTGTTTCTTGCTATTTTTTTCTAACATTCAGGCCTTACTTGAATTGGAGATGAAAGGTATAATCTTTTTCCATATTGGGTTTGTTGAAAAACTTCAGAACATACGACTTTCGAACTCGATTACAATTCGATAGAAGGAAAATCGATTTTTCCCCTAAACACTTATGTTCTAATAATTCATTGCAATTTAAAAATGCTTATTTGTCTGTGTTTGAGTCTTGTGGTTGAAAATAAACTAATATCGCAAATCATGTTGATAAATTCTTTCTCAATTTTTGTCTTAGAAATTTATAAACTGGAATCAGTGCAAAGAATTGTTAACAGGAACATTATTGGGATTTCACTATAAATATAAATATAAATTTCCATTTCTATATATTTTTGCAAATGGCATTTGTTTTACTATTTAGAAATTTAGATATTTTTCCTCCATATTTTTATTGTTGTAAATATTGTACTGTGTAAAATGTAATTTTCTTTTTTCCCTTTACATATATTGAAAATATATTTTTTCAATACAACCTAAAAATTATTTAATAACTTTTAGACATTATTACCACATTCATAAAAAAAATATTGTATAAAATTTGAGATGATGTTTAAATTTATTACATTCGCTGATTGCTAAATATTTATAATTTATATATTTTAATAATTTTGAACATTTCATATCAATGATAGTTGAGATCATGAAATGCATTGAAGTTTCTGTAATTTATTACCCAATTTCTATATTTTATTGTAATTTTTGTCCGATTTTTTAACATGAGGAACAAAGGAACCCAAAAGTTCAAAACCTCTTGTTTCTAATAATCATTTAATGCAGCAACGAAAATTAGTAGCTTAAAATTTCCCATATGTTAATAGAAGACGAGATAGGATTATTTTTAAGGAATAAGAATAGGAATTATAAAATAAACATAAAAATTTATTGCTTTAGTTGGATGATATCGAATTTTTTAATTGGTTTAAAAGATATGCCTGAGTTTTTACATAGGAAAAATTTTGTATCGCTTGCAGAGGAAAGGGATATGCCATAATATTTTTCCTGTGTTCTTATTGCAGAAAATGGAAAACTTCTTCTATCTTAGCTGAATTTTTAATTTTTTTACCACTTAAATAAAAGTAAGCTACTATTAATGCTTTATTTTAAGTTATAACTATATATTAAACCGGTCGTATGGATATTGCATCCTTACCTTCTTCATTATTATAAATTGAATTTTGTATATCGGATTAATTTTAATTTATTATATTTTGAAAATTGTATTTTTTAAACTTATTATTTAAGCGAAGCATTGAAGCACTTGCAATTTAAAATCACTTATCTGGGTTTTTTTTTAATTTGAAAACTATTATTAATAGTTTTTCAAAAATCAAAAATCATATAAGAAATGAGAACAATAAGAACCAATCCAATAAAACAAATCCAATCCAGTATTATTTCTGCAAATTATTCCCCAAATTTTATTTAAATCTTTTTTATTTCAATATCTTTAATTAGTTACTGGTTATTTTATTTTATTTTATTTTTTAAATTTCCTGCAAGGGAAATATAAATTTATACTCTTCGTTACTGTATCTATATGTTTGAGTTTGTTAAAAAAATTCCACACTTTTCATCGATGATCAATTAATTGGTCAGGAATAATGACTGTTAAAAAATTTGAAATAAATATTCAGTGTACCTTGATCTAAATGTATTCCTCATCAAACGGTTTTTAACTATTAAAATTTAATACATATATAACTCGAGCATATATTTGAAGTCCCGGACTGTTATGTTCATTTCACTGTGCACTTCTCTAATAATTTTCAATTTAAGTTTTTATACACTTAATTATATCAGAAAAAAATGAAGCAATACTTATAAATGGATGCATTTAAAAATCTTCATTGTTGCTTGTTTATGAAGTTAAGTATTAGAAAATTTGGAAAATTTGTTAAAATTGTTTTAAATTCTACAAGTAAAATCAGGAAACTGAAACTGACTAAAAATGGGAAAAATAAGCGGAACAAACAATGAAAAAATAATCGGGATGAAATATTTCTGAACAACTTGCAAACGATTTTAATTTCATTTCGACAATCAAATATGTTGTCGTAAACTACGATGGAGATATTATTTAAAAATTGATCAAAAGCAGAAAAATGATTGAGAAAACATTATCATTGAAATATTTTTTTTGAATTTTCACATTATATATAAATAAATTTTGTGATTTAATATTCTCGGAAATTATCGCGGAAAAACGCCAAAATTTAAATTAATGTTTAATTAATGTTTTTTTAAATCCCTCAAAGTGCACATTTCCAACTTTCAAATTATACATTTACCCGTTGGGTAGTTTAAGGTCAAACGATATGGTGCGTAGAGCGCTACCACAGACGCAGAGGGTAAGAGAGAAACAGACAACACATGCATTTTATTTTTATTATTGATGGAGATTAAAAATGATTATATAAGCGCTTTTTTTAAGAATGTTTTATTTAAATGAATCGATATAAAATTGATATCAATGTTTATAATTAATTTTTATTTAAAACCTCAATTTTATTAATGAGCTTTTATTTAAAAGCTTTTGAAAAATTAGGGCCTTTAATATGTTCTGCAGGAATTTTAATTCTTCAATTTGTTCCAATCTAAAAGCACTCGATAAATAGAAAAGAATTATTATACGCATATAGGACACAAGAAATCTCAAAATTCTTTATTATAGAATATTTAAGACCTATGAATAAGAAAATTATTGCAATTTTATAGCTTGTTTTTCACAAGGTGCTCCATTCTTCAAAAAATATTACTTGAAGTTCTCTTTATCAGAAATTATCTTGGGAATATTTATTCCTTTTCATTTTTAAAAATGAAGGATAATCAAGTTTGTTTCATAAATTTATGCATTACACAGAGGATCTTTGGATCTTAAACGTTTTTCATTTATAAAGAATATAACTTCATCCCGAAGTATGTAATCTAAAAGCATCATATATTAATATTGTTGCATATTTGTAGAAAAATGTGATAGAGAATATTTTAATTTGAATAGAAAATTTCCGAGACATTCAAAACATATTATTGTTATGAAATTGGCGAATTCTCTCTTTTCTTTACTTATCCTAGAAATAAAATTATATTTGTGGGAAGAAAAACATGCTAGTATATCATGCTTTTAGTGTCTTTCTTTCATTGCTTTGAAATGATATTTTATTCATGAAGCTTAAGAGGAAAAGTATTGCATTTTTCTTGCAAGATTTCATATACAGAATAAGTCAACAACTTAATGATCAGCTTTACTTGTTCAGAAATAACAAATTCAACCTGTTTTGTTCATATAAATAAACAATGTAAATTTGGTTTGAGATTTTTTAATTATGTATTTTCAAAAGTTAATTATAAATTATTAAAAAGGAAGTAAGTTTTTAGTGTACTCTTAGTGTATTCTTTAGTGTAAATTGCTTTCTGAAAGTGTAATCATACAAATTATTTTTAAGCTATCTTAAAACTCAATAAATTATATTCTCATTGATTATAAATTTCGACTTAAAACAATTTCTTTTCTTATTCTGATAAATTTATTGAAATTAATTTGATTTACAGTATATAGCCTGGTACATATTATTATGATGAAATTCAATTTTATTTTATTTTACTATCAAATCGTCTTATCTCATGTTTTTTTCAATAACAAAATTAAAATACATTTTGCAGATATCTTATTAAGATAAATTAAGAAAGAATTTACTATCTTTGGAAATTAACTCCCAAGTAGAATTATCACTTCTGATTTTATTTCATAAAACTGTACATTTTTTAAAAATTTACATATGTAGTAATTTATTACATATCGATTCCATTTTAATTCCTTTTTTTCCAGTCTCATAAAACAACAAGGTGGAATTTTGAATAAATGCATTTTGTTTAATAGTCAGTATTCCCTTTCGATTTTAACAAGGGCGACTAATCACTCATATTTCTTCCCCATATGCAAATCTTTACTATTTGTATTTTCTTGATAAATTACCATTGTGTTTATTTTAGTATATCAGAACACTTATTCTGTTTTAATGTTTTTTTAGATCTCAATTTTTTGAATGTTAGTCAAAATAGGACGCTTTTGGCAAACTTAAGAATATTAATATAATATACTGGCATATTTAAAAATATTGGAAGTAAAAAAAATTTAAAATATTTTTATAGATTGCATCTATTGCTCAATTTTTTGAATGTTAGTCAAAATGGGACGCTTTTGGCAAACTTAAGAATATTAATATAATATACTGGCATATTTAAAAATATTGGAAGTAAAAAAAATTTAAAATATTTTTATAGGTTGCATCTATTGCTTATACTCCACTGAAAGACATAGCAAACAAATTCAAATAGTACTTATGATAAAGTGCATATATCTTTTGCAGAAAATATGACGTTGCATTTTCCATAATTATTGTCTCTCAAGAGAGTGAATTCTCGGAAACTTGCATTCAAATGGCCGTGGTGATAAATTCTAATCATAGTGTCTCTTGACATCTGGAGGTACTTTGGACCAATGGATCCTCCTAAGAATAACAGGATAATAATCCGGCGGTAGTATAGTCCCATGTTCCAACTTATGAAGTCGGTTATTTGTAAAGCATCTTATGAAGATTTAGTACTGAACTGAAATAATGATTAGCACAGCTTTTCTTGAAAACTGAATATTATAACTTCTCTGTCTCTCTCTTTGTTATTTTTAAATAGTATTTACGGTCACTTGGCGATACTATAATCATAAAGAAAATTTATTGGAAATGCATACCCATTTTGTGTTTTGTCGTATCGACAAGTATCTTTTCTAAACAGTTGTTTCGTTCATAATACGATTTCTAAAATAGTAGATTTGGCAATGTTCATTATTACTAGATTAGTAACATCAGTAGAAGATTAAAACTGCATGTAGTAGATCAGAATTTCGAATTACAAATCGGAAGATTTGAGTAAGAACGATATTTTATATATATGTTTGGCTTTTCATATTATATCTAGCTTAATTTTTTTTTCTTTGAACACTTTTCAATGCTTTATTTACTTGTTGAAAACTGGCTCATCAAGATTAATATTGCAAAAAAACTTTAATTCAATCTTTTATATATAGCATGATCTTAATGACTTTTCCAACTAAACATTGCTCAAATTTTGTTAGATATACAAATCATACTATTTTAGAAAAAACTTAATGCCATTTACTTCCTTGTGGAATAAACTTTCCTAATTTTTTTCAAATTTACAGGTCAGCATAATGAAGAAAGAAAGTTAAATTTTATCATAATTTATATTAAGAATAAATCAATTCCCTTCGAAAAAAATATGCAAAAAATATTCTTCATATCTCATTTATGAAAAATGGAGGAAAACCCAGAATATAATATTTGTTGAAACTATCAAGATGATTTGAGTTCTGTGAAAATAATGAAATATATTATTGTCAACTATTCTTAAAAATATCTTTAAATATGAAATAAAAATTAGACGAATTAAGCAACCTCAATTAAGTTAGATTCTTTGAAAAGATAATCTTTTAAGCATTGATGTTATTTTTTTAAAGTTATAATAAAAATAATTTCAAAATTTTTAAGTAATTATGTCAATAATATATTTGAAATAACACATTTTCTAAATCAATCTCGGGTGTTTACTTTCTTTTGACCCTCACTATATATATAGTTTTCATGATTAGTTGAAGACGGTCCAAAATATGGGACAGAGGTGAAAATATTAAAATTATTAGTTTAAATTTTGTTAAGGGTAACTTAGTGACAACATTTCTTTTTGAGCTAACGTTACTTTTCGTTATTTTTGCAGTTGTAACTGATACTATGTTTTTCATAATAAACATTTACTATGTGAATTTTGGGACTTATTATTTTTATATTGCGAATTTCAGTTATCTTCTTAATATTATTTTCACGTATAAAATTCAATTCTTTTTGAAATTAATGTGGTTTATAGGACACATTTTCAGAGGTTTATTCTGTTCTATTATCAATTCAGCTTTGATTCTTGGATCTATATTTCTAACTTTTCAAAACAAATATCATTAGCCCATAAATATGGAATATAGGCTATTCCATATTTATCATCCTTCTTTCATATTATTCTCCTTGAAACAATCTCTTAAATCCCGCAACAAGAGAATGAAAGAAATTGTTTCAAGAAGTATCCGGCCAAGATTATTCTAGCTTTACAATGTTCAAGATAAATCGAGCTTACTAAGTTTATCTGAAATAAAATTTATTAACAATGATGGCGTAGTTTATAACGGAAATTTTCTTGGAGATGTCAGAGGGTAAGAATGGGACCAATATTTTTTTAATCTAAAAAATTGCCTTAACTAGATATAATAGCTAGTTCAGTACAAGTTATATGTGCAAATTTTTTGAAAAAGAATTAGATGAAATGTATCAAAATATAATCTTGTCTATTTTCTACAGAGCATCATTTAGATGCAATATTTTTTTCATCTTAAATATATCTTCAGTTAAGGTTATCCTATTATGATATATTATCTTTTTAGTAATAAAACTTTACTGAGCCTAAGTTTGATCATATTTAACCACGATTTTTAAATGTTCCGTTTATAGATTTAAGAATTTGTGACTAAAGAAATGCAATTTTAAATATAGTTGTTTATTTTTGGGAAAATTTTTTTTTAATTTTGTTGATTTACCAAGGGTGTGCAAATTTTTTTTCTTTAAATGGGCCTTACCAATGAAATATTTTTCAAATTTCCATTTATAATCTATTTTCTTATAACAGATGACAATCCATTCTTTCCCTCTTTCTATTACTATAATATTTAGTTACCTTTGATAACCAGTTTGATCCCCTCGGTTATTGGTTAAATATATTTAATCGTTTAGACAATATCTGTTTACCTATGATGCCGGCAATTTGCCACATATTAAATGTCTTATTTTAATAGTACTATATCTATATATTCTCTTCAGTGTGTATATAAACTTTTCTACTGGATATCATACCCATGATATTAAATGCTATTAAAAATGTAAATATACGTTTCATGTATATTCTAAATACCGCGGTATTGTAACATCAATCTTTTTATTCACCTTGTAGATATTTGTCAACAATAGAAAAAAAACCAGGGATTAAATATTTCATGAAACAGTTAAAACAGTTTGAGCTACAGGAATACAAAGGAAATTAGGATAAAAAAGAAATATCTTGGAAAAAAATGATTCAACAAAATTCTCTGACATCAAAACCGCATTTATTTTAATTGCCTTGGTTAAGCTCTATTTACCGTGTACATGAACTTTTCTAATGAAGACAGTCTATAACATAACTGTTTGAAATATAGAAACGTCCGGTTAAACTGTCTTCTAATTTTAGCTGCATTGTAATTTCACTTTTTTATTCGCCTTTCAAATGCTCAGATAATAAGTGGAATTATTCTTAGTTTTCAACAATGGAAAAAAATAACGCGATTAATTATTTTATGAAACAATGAAAACGATATATATTTAATTTCTACCATGAAATTCAAATTTAAAAATTAAGCAAAAAGATGATTTTTAAAAATTGGCAAAATTTAGTAAAACTTTGTATTGTTGTTAAACTAGTATTGTTAAAATATATTTTTTGAAATTTTTGAAACGATTTATTATTTATTTATATACGAAAATGTTTTTAGAATGTATCTCGGAAAAACGCAAGAATCCAGCTTTAATATTTTATCCAGCTAATCAAAAACTTTTTTTTTTTGAAAAATCTCTGTAATGTGCACATCCCCAGCCTTCAAGTATACATGTGCTAAATTTGCTAACATTTGGTCCTGCGGCTTGACCTATAAAGTGCCAACACACACTTTCATCTTTTTAGTAATAAATTGGCATCATTGAAAAGAGAAATTTTTGAAAGCTGGAAAAAACATTTTTGTATGGGAATATTTTTAAAAGTTATCAAACAAAAACTTCAAATTGTCTATTTTTTTCTTAATTAAACGTCAAATCAAAATTTTAAAAAATAGATGAAGGCACATTTTAAGCTTTTAAAGTATATCTGAACCAAATTTCGTTGTTTAGTAATAAGCATCGTGTTGTAATAAATATGAACAATTAAATTACATACATAATTGTTAAGAATAACAATTTTTTGTATAGACGGAATTTTCTGAAAGCTTCTTCTAAAAAATATACTCTTAAACTCGTAATTCTATATAGTTAGTAATTCTATATAAAATATACTCCTAATCTTGTAATTTTATCTTCTACTATTTTTGTAGATAACAAAAATTGCTAAGCCTCTAATATATGTATAGTTTTGTGTGAATTACAGATAAAATGTAGTAGTCAAAATTATGATTTAAAATAAATTCAATATTTTCAAATATATATTAGATACATATAAAATTTTCAATGCTAATACACGTGTATTTAAAAAGGGATATTCCTCTAAAGAATTTTAATGCCAAAAATTATAGGTTTTTGAGCTCTATATTCTCAATGCAATTTTTTTAAAAATTGTTTAACATTTCAGATTTCGTGCTTTTTAGGATAAAAATTTAATTAAAATGTAGATTCATAAGGGTGAAAAAACATTTTTTCATTACTTTCTATAAAATAACCAGTTCTCTAAATTCCCGAGAATTTAATATTTAACGGAAATATTTTTTTCATGTGAATTATCAGGAAATACTTAAACAAAGTTTAAAATGAAAGTTTCAAACTGAGTTTGTCGTTTATGCATATTCAGCTATTTCATTCAGAAAATGAAGAATTCTATTGACTTTTAACAATAGAACACTTTTCAATAAAAAAGTGTTTTGTGAAGTATTATTTTCCCTTTTGTAAAAATGGCTTGTTTTGTGAGTTTCATTTCAGTTTCTTAAAATTATTCCTGAAAAATATGAAAAAACTTTCTTTTTTTGAAAGTTTGATATTTATTCAAAATCTTCTATTAATATCCTGACTTTCTGTTTATTAATTTTGAAAAGAATTATTTCATCTTATTAGAATCGATTTTATTGTTAGGGTATTTGGTCTAAGAGTCAAATATGAATGTGCTAAACTTGGGTGTAATATTGAATGTGTATCACTCTCAAATCAGTTTCAAAAAATGTAAGTTTAAAATATAAAACTACATACAGAAAAAGGTTTTATAGTATAGAAGGAATTTAGCAAAATAAATTAGAATATGAAGGCTTGATTTTTTTTTACTATGTTTTTAAAATTTACTTAGGCTAATATCATCTAAAGAAATTATAAACGAAATTAAATTTTTTACTGATTTCTAAAGAATGTAACATTTTTTATTGAACAGTTAATGTCCGTAATAAAAACTAAACCTGAATATGCAGGTTGTAGCATTTATATAAAATATATCTGTCCAATTCTGGCAAGATTCTATATTGTTAAGTATTTTTCGAAGTATATTTCAACTAGGAAAATATTGTATTAATAATAGAATTGTTTTTAATATTATTGGCTAGTCCCACCACCGATGAAAATATTTTGAAATTATTTTTTTTTCGCATTTTTAAGTACTTTTTTGTCTGTTTATTATTTTTATTATATTTAAAGGCTAAACTAAAGTTTAAATATCGGTGAATAATTGTCGGTGTCGGAAATATATTAAAGTTGAATAATTGGTTAATTATAATTTTTGGCTTTATAAAGATTTTGATGCTTTTGTTGTTAATATATAAATTATGGTTACTATGGTTTATATTGCAGAAATGGATTATGGTTATTGGCCTATCATCAATATATGTATAGCCCGTTAAACGTAATGCATTTTATACAAGATTAAAAGCTATTATATATGTTTTTAAATGTTTTTTATTTATGTAAAATTTAATGTAAGTGCTTTTAAGTAGAACCTTAGTGAACTATAATCAATATATAGCGCATTAAGCATAATGCATTTTATACAAGATTAAAATATATATGTATTTTTGCATAGTTTTATCTATTTATGCAAAATTTAATGTAAAGCTTTTAAGCACAATTCTGTTTGCATTATATCAAAATTCACTAAAAAATACACATTTTAAAATGAGTCGATAGAAGCCATTTTGCAAAAGAGAAATATGATAACATCTTGTAAGAGAGAAATATGATGTTGACAATTGAAAGAAAAACTGACTACTACTGAAAAAACAAATTCCATGTTTATAATATTTTAATACTTTAGTTCGTTCAAAACTTATTGGAAAAATTCTTATTTGAAATGAATAGGAAGGTTGATGAATATCTTCACAGGGGAAAAAATCGCGTAACCAAGAATATTGACATTTTGTTTCATTTTAAATACTCAACTTTTAATACTCTTTTGAAGTTTGAAAAAGGATATTCAACCAACAATTAAAAATAAACTATCGTAGTGAAACACACTTTTTCATCATTAGACGCAAAAAAATATAAAATTTTCAGAAAAAAATGAATTAAAATGCTTTTGGAGAAAGTTCATATTATAAAACAAATATTTCTTCGATTCAATTAACTAAAGCAAAGTGAATGGAGTGAATTTGGTCGAAAATATCTTGACATTTTCTGTTTTTCTTTTAATATCTAGATTACAAAAAACTTTTCGAAATAAAAAAAAAGAACTTTCGAGCATCATTTTGTATTTGTAAAGTTTCATTGCATTTGTGATTCTAATTAAGGTAAATTCTTTAAAAATTAAAAAATTAATACTCATTATTTTCCTCCCTTTTCATAATATTGTATAATAAAAAATATCTTGTAATTTTCTTATATTTCAAGAAGATTGGGGCAATTTGTTCTTTGAAAAATTATAAATAGATATAATCGTAATCTCATTTCTGGTTGAAGAGATCGGAGTTGAAAAAGAATTTGAAAATTAAATTGTAGCCATATGTATTGTTATGGTATGTTCAGTTATCTATTTATTTATTCTTTGAAGATTTGTGATATCGTATCAAGTCACTCAATGCGCGCGTATAAAAAAAAAGCGAAAGGATGAATACGACGGAATGTCAAAGTTCGGAAGTATCATTGACAATCCAGATATATTTGCCATTTTATCATTGGTACTATTGAATCATGAACTTCAAATTGGATTTAATAATATTCAAAGAAAATTTTGTGGAAGTATGTTTCATCTGAAACAAGGACATAGTATTCTTTATTTTTACGGATTTCACAGGGTTCTTTTAGATAGTCGGTGTATGGTGCGAAAACACAATCAGCAGGCCAAAGTAGAAAACAATGACTACGTTTATTTACACAAACAACACGAATACACAGACGAGACAATATGAAGACGACTATATACAGCCGAGACGAACACGCAGGACAGCACACAACAGCACTCACTCTACAGCCCACAAGTAGTAAGCGACCACAACACACAAAACGGCCAGACAAAATCCAGCAGGAAAGAGGATCCTCGGAGCTTCGTTCTACGATCTATCCAAACGGCTGAAGTTCTCACTGGCTTCTCGCTTTAGCAATATCCAACTGCCTTCTTACTACCACACGACTTGATGCTGGTCAAACGTTTTTCTTCAGATATATTTTCATAAAAACAGTTCAATTGTTCATTTACGTATTAAAATTGTAGCCCAAATTTTAATATTGGTTATTTCATTATAAAAGTTATTCGGAGCGTTTAATTCAAAACCAAGATAAACCTGGAGGTTGTTTATTTCTATTTAGATTATGATAAAAAGTCTACAATTGGGACTTTCTCTGAAAAACACCTGGTTTACTCACGCTATATTAAAAAAAAATACATAAAAAAATGAGATCAAAACTAATTGCAACGCATTATATTGAAAGAAAACATTTGACATAATCGTAATCAGTGGACTCTGATGGCTCATTCTTTCAACTAGAAGCGGCAGTCGACTATGAATGGTGGCTGTCATAAACTTAATAACGCTAGCAATATGGGACATATTTTGTCATCCCTATAGAAACCAAAATTATTGCTTGGAGATGCTTTAAAACCAGAGAGAAATTTCGTGTTTCTTGAAGAGAAAGGCTCTTCCTTCTGACCTATTCTCGATTGCCATGAAAGGTATCAAAGTTACATAATCAGTCATAAAACAGAACTCGGCTCCGATTTTCTTATATAATTTCTTCCTGTAGGTTAAAGATTTCATAGTTATTAAGGATACATATTTATTGCTATATTGGTTTATTACACAGTTTTCTAGTTATTTTCATTATTCCTTATTTTTTTCATTTTTAATAAAATCAAAATTTGATCTTTAATCGAAACAATGTTTTCAAAAATGATATTGTCAAGTAGGTTCTTTAGTGTGGAACTCAATGACACGCACAAGAGGTAGAGCTAAACCAATTTATTAACTCAACTCGGAACTGAGAACACAGTAACTGACAAATCTTCTGCTTTTATACTAGCAGAGAAAGTTCCAGAACACTTTTCTGGTAAACTAAAGAAATGGCCAGAATCTTCTGGAACATGAAATAAAGGAAAACATAAAATCAATGAATTGAATATTTACATATACTATGAATCGCATTGTCTCTAGCGGGATTCGAACCCACGATCTCTTGATTATGAGACCAGTGCCGTGACCATTCGGCCATGGAGATTCGACTGTCTTCCTTCAATGCGGCAATATAATGTAGCTGCAATTGCAAGTATCTCTAATTCTGATTGCAAAATTTAATTAACCCATTGAATATCAATTTAATTTCAGTCAACACTTCTCGAGGAGATTATTTAATTTTCATAGATGTAAGAAGTGAGAATGCTATGGAAATTTAGAACTTTTATTTTCTTTGTTAAAGAGAACTTGATCTAAAAAAACTATTCATAAAATGCATCAACTTTCGACTATTTCTAGCGAGTGCGACTCATCATTGCCCGTATGCTCAAAAAGACAGATGCCGTGCTAGGCTCGTCATTTTACTTCAAAGGGTTTATCAATAACAAGATGCTAACAGTAGCAGTTTTTATCTCCTATTCATTTGTAAATACGTCATAAAAAAGACTATTGTGATATTTCTCTTCATTCCCTTGTTCATTAAATGAAATCGGGACGCAGTTTATTTCTTTACATGAACATCGCGACAAAACTAATGGATAATCAGGCACAGTAAATGTTGCTCAATCGCGAATTTTTGCTACAATCTGTGTGTCATACTATGAAACGAACTGTTTCCAAAACAATTTATGGATAATTTATATTGATTGAAATGTTGCAGTCTCATTGGTTTATTTTTTTCCTTTTTCGGGGAAGCGAATTTGCGAAACTTGCGAATTTTAAATAAAACGATTTTGTTAAAACTGAAATTATTCATGGAATCCATTTCAATTTATCTTATACATTTAAAGTTTTAACGCTTGATATTTATTTATTTAAAACTGCAGTCAAACATCGCTTAACAAGAGCCATGCATAACGAGTAAAGCAAAATGTAAAAAATGATTAGCGCTTAACGAGCGATATTTTACAGATCGAGTGGCGATTAGACTCCTTGATGTCACATGCCTATATCAGTCGGTGGATTGGCCTATATCAGTCGGTGTTGAATATTTCTTTGAAGAAAATCCTTACATGCACGTGAGAGAAGTTTTGATCGGATAGCGTTGTCGAACGCGACTCCAAAGGGGTTTCTGCAAGTGTCTATGAAACCTTAATCGGTGAGATTTTCTCTCTGTCTAAGATTAATGGATATAGATTGCGAGCAATGATATTGATGAGCTGAAATATGAAGCTGCATTTTAAGTCGCAGCAAAAAGGTATGGAAGTGATTTAATCAGAAGAGGTGGAAATAACAGCCTCAACAAAGCCACAACCTTTGAATGAAATTCGAGAGATGCTGAAAGCATGGGAAATCATTGCATTGTATGTTGATAAAGATCACTCTGATAAAGCTTACAAATTCATTGAACTATGTCCCGTTTTCGCCAAATTTTGACGGTTTAAAAATTACACCAGCATACTTTAATAATTTCTGTAATGTGAGTACATACTGAAGGAATTGGGTTTATTAGAAATATAAACATCATTAATCTGTTGTATTCTGATTAGCAATTTCAATGTCTGTTGTTGTTAAAAATTTGATCAGAAATAATTGATTACTGCAGCAATTGTACAATCATGCATACAAAATAGAATAAATAAGAAATTATCTTATTTTTATGTAAGATATGATTATAAAGTTTAGCATCTAAAAAAATTAGTTTTAATTTCCAAATTCACGTCATGTTTCGAAGTTGCAAGAATATATTGCAGGTGAGATTCGTAGTTTCATCAGGTAATAAAATCGGCAGTTCTAATTGTATCTGTGACAGGATTATTATAATTGTGAAACAAATTGGACGATGAAGACTTTCGGTGGATTTAGGTATCCTTCTAAGCAAATTCTGGGTTAAATATCAAATAATTATCAAAGAAAACGTCATACCATATTTTATTTCTTGACTCGTATGTATTGCGCGATTTAATTTCCATTATATAAAATAATTTAACTATGCTTTTCTTGTTTTAGAATTATATTATCTTCATATAAGTTTAATTCATATTCATTTAAATTAAAGTTAAAGTTTATATACTAATGTAGATATACTAATGAAAAAAATAAATTTTAATATATTTCTACAATCAAATCTTTCTCTGGTTAAAAATTGAGTATCGTAGAAATTTGAACACTTGAAGTGATTGAATTGAATTTAATAATCATATAAATTAGTTGTTTTGATTGCAATTTTAAAACTGCCAAGAAATATCTGAATAAATATATTTGAAAATAATTCAAGTGGAACTGCATATATAATAACCATGCAAGTGTTTCTAATTAAAATATGATGAAGTATGTATTAGGGAATGATAGATACAGAAATATATTCCCGAGGTGTAAAATTGTCACCCATATAATTTACACCATTTCTCATTAAGCTCTCATTTCGATAATACTCCGATTGTTCGCATTTATTACGAAATGTATAACACATAATCTCGTATAAAATGCAGCCTTTCAAGACTGTCATTCCAATTGGATTCAGATATTATACGAAGCGATACAAATCTTTCATCTACACTTTCATAAAGCTTTAGAACAGTTAAATAATTATATTTTATTATAAAGTGCATTGTTTATATTAATACTAATTTAAATAAATAAATACTAATTAATATCATAAATAACATATCATTTTGGCATTAGTACCATTTTTCTTAAATATAGTGCAAACACTAAGACATAAAATTAAAATGAAAAAAATTGTCCAATAATATTTCTTTAATTCAATACACAAAACCTCGTGAAATACTCATCTGTTCAGATAATCATCAAGACTGTCCACCTCCTTTTAGAAAATTATTTATTAGTATCTGTACGTTTTAATCTGGCATCCAACGTAACTCGTTATGTATAACGTAATTTAATCCACGCAATAAAAATGAGAAATAATAAAATTTTTGGATGAAATTATAGCATAAAATAATCAAACTCATAAGCTAATATAAAATGGAAAAACAAAAACCGCATTTAGCTATGAATAATTCAACATAAACACAAATTAAATTTCGATATAACAATTTTTTAAAAGAGATTGCTCGTCATAAAAATGCAATAAGCTTCTTAGCACATTGCTTACAACGCTCAACGTGCTCCTAGGGCCTGCACATTTTAAAACGCTCTAGAAGCATACGTGGCAAGTAAAAGGATCCATATATGCACATTTTTAATTTGTATTTACATAAGTATTCTTAAATATTACTATACACTTTATACATGTATTTATTATATAAGGTTTTTCTACATTTTAACTATTATTTATTTCACAGACTTGATAAATGCTCTAAAGTGTGATATTTGATAAAGCATATTCCCTTGTGCAATGGCGTTCAGCGTGATTTGCAGGACCGCTCACTATTTTTCTCGTGTTGCGTGTCCCGTCTATTATTGCTTCATAAATAACTAAGTTATGATAATTTTAGAACATACAAGTTGCCTAAAATCGTGCTATCCCAGACGTATGTCTTAGATTTCTTTACAGTGTTTAATGTATTAAATATTTGCCTCTGGTTCGGTGTCCAACGATTTAGCCGAAAAAATATAAACGAGATATCTCGTGAACCCGGCCCCAGCGTTCGGACTGCTAAAAACGAGAAAGCTCGTGACCCGTTACACAATGCGTTAAGGTCGAGTCAAATAAAATTCATAAAACAAATGAATACAACATTTATTTTGATAATTTCTGTGTTCTCTTGGAAGGTAATAAATTTTATAAAAGAACATTTTATTTTCGTTCAAAACGAATCGCTTCAGGAAATTAGCTGGTTCCCTAGAAATATTGATTGTATTTCATTTCAGGTAATCGTTTAGATACAACTTTTTATCCATGCTTCTGTCATATTTTCAAACCTTATTCATCTTATTTAAGTTTTATATATGTATAATATTGTGTATATGAAGTTTTCTAGTGGTGACAGTTCCATAACATCATAGCGCTATTAAAAAAGGAAATATTTATTCATCTGAATTTCTTGATATGGAATTCCACTTTCTTTTATTTTTCTTGCATATTACACAGATATTAAATAGAATACTTCCTCCTTAGCTTTCAACAATGGAACGAATCAGTCAAACTGGTTTGAATTTCAAGCCAACAATGTAGTATTATATATATATTGTTGGATACTAAGCTAAAATATTTTTAAAAAAATATTAATATTCAAAACAAATTATTAAATTGGTTATTAAATTATTAAATTGGTTAAAAAAGTTATTAAATTGGTTAATTGGTAGCAGAAGAAAACGTTTTTTGAAATTATGTAAAATTCATTTTTGTGCAATAATATTTTTCGGAGTTATCGCTGAAAAACACCAACGTTTCAGTTCAAGTTTAATTAATTATAAAAGCACGCCAAGGTGCGCATTCCAACTCTCAAAATCATATCTGTTCCAAATATAACGGCTGTGTCAAACGGCTTGCTTTCTAGAGCACCAACACGTACACATACTTTCATTTTTATTATTAGTAGAGTTAGAGATAAGAATAAATATTTTAATTTAATCGTTTAATTTACTACAAACACGTTAGAAGGAAAATGGCGATTGGAAGAAATCAAATAAAGGGAAAGATATTTTTCAAAAGAAAGTAGAGGTAAATAATTAACATGTAAATTACGTTTCTAAACGTACTCGAAACAAATTACATTAATTAGTTAAATAACTATTCTATAATAGTTTCAGAAAATGTGTAGCAACTAGTTTAAACGAGATGTACTTACTTTCCTGTCAAGTTGAACTATTTCCTTCATTTTTTTTAGCTGATTCTAATTTTTTAAGAAGAATTGATGGATTTGATTTACCTATGTTTTTACTAATTTTTGGGATATGACTGTCTTTTAGACACTATGTGTGATTTAAAAAATAATTCAATTCATTTATATCCTATTTCAGTCATTCATTCGTAATTGTAATACACATATAGAAATCAAAAGTGCGTTGACGCTAATGAATGTAAATGTATAAATAACATTATATTCTAGAGTTTTCATGATCACATAAAGAGCTAAATTCTTAAATAATTATTTTATTAATTCTGAGGAAATAAAAAAGGATATATCAAAATCAACATTTTTTTTATTTAAAATTCCCTTGTTCGAATTATTTTTTTCGGTTTTTGCTATCGGAAAAAAAAATCAGTATGTGTGTGTGAGAAAAATCTCATAACAAGCGTTTTCGAGAATTAAACTGATAAAATTGTAGAGATAATTTCCTAAATTTTTAGATGATGTGAAATCAGTTTTGCGCTTTAATGTCTTCAAGAATTATCGGAAAAGAACGATAGCCACTCATTTAATTTATAATTTATTTCAATTCTAATAAAATTATACCTTAATACCTGCATATTTAGCTTTGGTCAGATTATCTGTCCTGTTATGCATTGAATATCTCTCTCTCTCACACACACACATACATATTTTCCTTCATTATTAGGAAAATATTCCATTATCTTCAGCTAATGTATCCGAAACAATTATTACTTATTTCTTTTATAATACTAGTTCTATCACCTATTAAAACATGGACACTGGTATTATATATAATATTTCTAAACCCTAATCTTTTGGAATCTTTTTAATAGCTGAATGATTTTTGCATTGCATCCATTTCAGCTTCTCACGTGATATCATCTCAAACCATATGATTGGCTCAGTGTAACTTACTTTTGGCTCTTGCGCCATTAAACTTGAATTACCCAACCAATCAACCTTGTTGCATCCAAGAAGATGAACAGATATCCTCATAAATTAATCTGCTAAGTCCTTTCTATTGCATCAAGTTTTGTCACAAAGTCCAGTTCTTTCGGTAGCTAATGAGTTCATAACGAGGTGATTAACGAAGTCACTAATGGATATTGATTAGAGGAAACTTTGTTACAACTTGAGTGGGTGGCTTTATACAACCAAAGTAATCCTGTATACCACATTAGATTGAGGAAATATGGGCTTGAATAAGAAGGGTTATATGAGAAAAGGGTTACAATATACATTCAAATTTTATAAATGTGTGATCAGCCGAAGATTCGTATTAATTTTTGACAAACAGAAAAAAAAAGTCAATTTTTTAACAAATTGTAAGAATTGTGGGATAATATTTTGTTTTGATATAAATAATGCACTTTCTCAAGTTTTCATTTAACTGAACTTTTTTTAAATATAAAAGATGGAATTTAATAAATCACTTTTAATTTATTTTAAATGAATTAAGTTTGTGATTGTTATGGATTTTTTTGGACCCATGCCAATAATAGTATGTATTTGTTTCTGGAATTTACTTAAAATTTAACAGATTAGTTTAATTAAATTTTGATTCCGTGTGAAAAATGTCATTTAAGGGGGAATTTAAAAAAATTCGATTGCTAGATCCCATTATATATACAATATTAGATACCAATGCTAATTTTCTCTTCTTAACTCTCTATTCTAAAATAGAATGTCATTATGTAAATTGCCAAAACTACACATGCGTTGGATAATGGACATTTACGTCATGTGTTATGACGCCATGTGTTACGCCATGTGATCGTTCAAATGCTTTTCCTAATCTTCCTTTAGGTTGTTTTATTATTAATTAACTGTAATGCTTTAATGTATGTTATGCAGTATTCACTACGTAAATCCCGAACAAATAGATTATGAACTATATATTAAAGACTAAAAAGCAGAAAGAAAATACTTGAATTTAGAAACGACTTTTCATGAATTTCAAAAAAATGGAAAGAAATTTTTAATCCAAACTCTGAAGGTAAAATCTGAAAACAATAAAGAAATATAAAGAAATTATACTTATATGAAAATTATTCTTAAAAATTTAATAAAAATGAAACTTATAATATGATAGTGATCAAAATATTTGGATCAACTTATCACATTTTTGCTTTTCTGTTATAACATTGATCAAACAATTGCTTTCTACATCTCAAAAAATTAAAATCTACATCTCAAAAAATTAAAAAAATCAATCAAAAAATGTTTAAAAATATTTATTTCATATACTTCAACAGGAAATAATTAAACATTATTAAAACAAAAAAAATTAATTAAAAAGTGCTTTAATTTAAGTTTTTGTTTTAAATATAAGTTTATTCGTATTATATATATATATTCGGTATAACTATTATAAATGACCAATTTGAAACAAACACAAAAAAAAAAAAAACGAAACGACTAAATGCTTTCTTGTTTAAAAATGTCATTCGTATAACAAAAAAAATCACATACATCAAATCATTTTTAATATTTATTGAAGATATATTGATATTTTCTGTTGGTATATTATAGTAATAAAAATATATTAACTCAAATATATTTTTGACGCGATTTTTTTTTTAAAATTACAAAGGCAATTTATTAAAATTAGGGCTGAAAATGTTACGAAAATACTGCATATTTGATTTATTATGCTTAGTTTTCCAGAGGAAGTAAAACTAAGTTTAATTTTAATTTTAAAATTTCAAAGCATGCCCACGAAAGAGACGAGTATAATGAGTTTTCAGAAACTTTGTCGGTTAATAACCACATCTCTCCGTTTCCTCACATGAGAATTTGCTATAAATAAGCCTTCAAACAAAAGTAAACACTGCCGAAGGTGTGCTAATACCATAAATTCAATAAAGTTTTGGAAATTACTTCAAGATAAAATTTAATATGTATGCTTTAAAAGTCTCCTCGGGAAGTTTTGGAAATCAATACAAAACAAAGTTCTCTCTAAACTCTTATCTTGTATCGTCGTTACCATGGAAAATAATCTTTGAGTTGAGTTGTGGTGATCGTTGTTTGAGTAGGTGAGAAAAACCAATTATTACCAAAACCAAACCTTATATGCAAGCCTCAATCAATGGTTCGATTTTCCATTGGTATTAGAACAGAAGCAGCCTAACCCGAATGGAAATAATGATCTTTTTGGTGAACTTCTTGATCTAATTCTTTTATTTTTTTAGAAGGAAATAAAGAAAATAATTTGATCACTTTTGTTTATCTAAACAAACTCTCAAAAATAAATTGATAAACAAGGCTGTTAAATGAGATTTTTGTTTAGAATAATCTTTCTGTGGTTTCCTCTTTTCCAGCTCTCACATACATTTTATAATTTTCTGAACTTAATACCAAAACTTCTAATAATATAATTTCTATTTTAGAACAAGTCCTTAATAAATTTTGAATCATAATTAATTGAAATAACAGAAAAACTTGTTTTATTTTAGAATAAAATATTGAAATAAAAAAAATCCGGAGCGTTAACACTTTGTATCATTTTATGAGATTTTATTTATTCATTAAAGAAATGCAAAGATCAACCATTATTTTCAGACAAATCGAAGACATTTCTTAGATCTTATCCTCTTTCTGTTTTTATCTAATAAATATTTAATTACTTAATTAACCATTTCAAACTATAACTGATGTGAAAAGTTAGATGTACTGTATTTAAAAGAATTCATAAAATGTTGATTGTAACAACTGAATGTATTTCAAAGTAAACCTTACTTTTATACACGAATAGAACTAGAAAATCAATTAAAAACTGTGTGTACTAAGCAGTTATTTTATTTAGTTGAAAAAACATTTGTCAGACTAATTTCTGTTGGTTCATTACAACTGAATCCTTTTTCTTCTATCTAATTGATTGTAAGTATTGTACTAATCGATTGTACTTTTATTTCATACTGATACGGAATTTCCACCGCCGGGTTCGCTTTGATAGTGTAGTGTATGGTGTGATAACACAATCAGCAGGCCTCAGTAGAAAATAAGAAGACACGAAGACACTAACCCAAAGACAACGAGTACACGGACGACAAATATGTGCAGCCAAGACGAACACAGGACAGCACGCATCAGCACACTACAGCAGACAGTAGCCCACAAGTAGTAGTCATCCACAGCACACGAAGCGACCAGACAGATTAAAGAGGGAGAGGGTATTCTCGGAGCTTCTCTCTACGGTCTCTCAAATGGTTGAAATTCTCACTGTCTTCTCGTTTTCGCTGCCGACTCGCTACTTCTCACAACTGGCTACTACACAAAAGATACGACGCTGCTTCCACAGTAGACAACAGGACTCGCCCCACACAACGCTGACACTCCACTGTTTCTTCGCTATCCTCTCGAAGGCTCGTTATTTGTCGGCGACTCCGATTCCAGTTCACGACGACGACTCTTGACGACACCCCACAGCTTGAGTGCGAGCTTTTATAGTTCTCAGGTGGCGGGCCTAGAATCCTCCAATTAGGCGTATATCGGTTCCTAATGGACGGATCGACAAAATTCTGGAAATTTCGGCATTATATATTGTCGCCAAATTCGTTGTCAAGTCACCAAATGGTCGCCAATTTTGCCACTAATCTCTGGAATTATTGCTTCAGCATCGGACAGCATCCAATACAGATGACTGTAAAACGGTCTTTCTTATTATGGCACTATTCGTACTAAAAAGCAAAATTACAGGTTTGTAATTATACTTTCTGTCATACCACATTTGTGGTACCTTATTTGCAGTTCGTAAATTTTATTTTTAGTTTTTATGTATTAATTTTGTTGCTCGTTAATATCATAAAGAGCGATTGAAGGATTTGCAATTTATGACAAATACATTTATTCATCTATCATGATAGGACTTTCGCAAGTTCACGATGCATTTAATTTTTCGGAATTGGGCAATATAATGAGATTGGAATTTTCGTTGTCATGAAAAATTAAATCATTTTAAAATTTTAAGCAGTTAATTTTTAATTTTCTAAATTTTAAAATGGTAGAAAACTGATTTTTAAGCAATAATGTTTTCGGAAGTAATCGTGGAAAGACTTTAAAATTCAATTTAATTTTTAATTAATCCGAAATTCTAATTAAAATTCCAAAAAACTCGCTTAGAAACATTCTTATCTCCTAGGATTATATTTACCAAATATTTTATTGTAATATTTGTCTATATATTTACCAAATTTGGTAGCTGTATGGGAAACCGGCTCCCTATACAGCACCAAGACACATCCACAAACATTCATCTTAGTTATTAGTGGAGATATATTTCCTGCAGTTAATTATTGTCTTGATTACCTTTATACTTCATCATTAGTAACCCTAGTTCATCACATCATTATTTCAGAAAGATTTAGCGTAGGATATTTGATAACATTTCCATCAATTTATTTGATTATCAAATAAAAAATATCGTTGAGCTAATTAGAAACGAAAAATCTTTTGAATTTTTTTGCAGGAACTTTTTTAGGTAAAGGGTATTGAGATTATTTGCTACTGTAACAAGAACCTAATGATTGAAAAATAATCAAAATGTGAAATCGTATTATTTTTTTCCTTAAATCATAACTATACCTTCTAAAATCTGTGGAATTTATTAAAACTGTATTGATCGTATACTTTTTGTTGGGTATAAACTAGTTTAGGTGGTTAGTTAACCAGTTAGGCAGGTTAGAAGGTATAAACTATAATATTATTAAATGCTAATTTTATTTTATTAATAGATTAATATAAAAACTGATTGACTAATTCAGCATTTAGTTGGATCAGCTGCTTTATTATTCGTGAAAGAATATAGAACAAAATCTTTAATGATATAAAAAAATTTATTTCTTCGAATTTTTTAAAAATATAATTAGAAAAAAACTAATAATAATGGAGTTTTAACTATCATAATTATCAGAACTTGGTAGGGAAGCAATTTATTGATGCTTTTTGTCAATATAATTAGTGTGTTTTAATAAAAAAAATCATTCAATCATATTAAAATTTTGCCTTTAAATTTTCTCTTAATTCATGGACAATTCATCCATGATATTATTTTTATTAAAAACTTGCTATGATCAAAGAATTAAAAATAATATTTTAACACTAAAGTTTTTCCTTAAATGTATCTTAAAAGGCATCCATGCATTACATAAAAACCGCCTATAAATTAAAAAATGTTATATCCAGCTGCTGATTACATTATTCAATTATTTATTACAGAAAGAAAAACCCTGAAACAAAAAGGACAAATGCACTTGAATATATTTTCTGTTTATAACAGCACAGATCCCAAATAATTTCACTAAATACGAGGGTGACAAAAAAAATAACAAGTATGATTTAATTATGCAATCTAATTTGATAGAATTTTTTTAACAGAACTACTTGAGTCAGCTTATTTAGAGAATGAATTAAGGATATATAGGGATATCAGATTGTCCCTTTGATTCATACAAATGCATAACTAGGAAAATCATAGATTTGAAATTTAATAATTTTGTTATTCCTTTCTAAATGAGATGTTCTACATCAAACCTTTTTCAATAAATATTGAAAATAAAAAAAAATATTCATTTTTTTTTAATGAAAACCATTTGTTTGTTCAGAACATTCAAGATACATTTATTCAAAATATTTCTGTACAGAAATCACATTTTTCTCTCTGTCGGGCAGTAAATTAATTCCGCAATGTAAAAGTCCCAATTTGTTTAAATGCGATCTACTAGTCGAACTAACTTTTGATATATACTTCGGTTATTGAACCTCCTTCCAAAAAGGCCCTTTTCATGGAAAGAAACGTATAGTACTCTGAAGGAGCAACATCTGGTGAATACGGCGGGTTAGAAAACACTTCCAGAGAAGTGAGTCGAAAGTTTAATTAATCTGAGAATATGTGGACAAGCATTGCCGTGTTGCAAATTACCCTACCTGGTTTCGCCAGATATGCTAAATAACTGTAATGCTAAGAATCCTCATTTTTAAATCGCTAAAGCAACCCTTTGTTAATTATAATCAACATGTTCGCCATAAATATTTTGCAATGAAATAATGTAGCAAAACTTCCAGCAAATACTCTTTGTTTTATCAGAAAATTTGACATTTTTATCTAAGCTAAATAGATATTTTTAACATATAACTTTTCCGAGTCAATTTCAGCAAGTAATAATATTAACGCCATATATTAAAAATAGCCGATGTTATATTTATTCACCAAATATCTAAATATATATGCAAACTGCATTTTGCCACCGCTATTCAATTGCAAATTTTCTAACAAAATCACCATGAAGTTCATCTCCTATTCAATATCCTGAAAATCATCAGAATTCATGGACACAATTTAGTCCAAAAGCAGGCATGCATCCATATTTGTTTCATTATATTGTTTGCCAACGGATTCTAAAACTCTCCGCACTTTTGAACAAGCGTTAGGATGGGTATAATTTAAAAAAATAGGGATGCGAGGAATGATGAAAGGAGGTGTTTATATTTAGCAATAAATTCGGGAGATGCGCACATCACTGCGCGTATCACTCCTTAGTGAGATAGAATCGTTGAAAAGTGGTCGTTTCTGGATACTGAAACGAACAGTAGAGAAGTTTACTTTTGATCCGTTTATTTATTGACGATTTGCTCTGAATTTTCCCTCCAAATTGAACTAATTATATATATTTTTTTTTCTAAAAACATGTAATAATTTATTACATGGCACGTTATCAAATACGTTAGTAAGCACTTTTATTTTTCAATCAACAAGAATTTGTATAAAATAGTTTTTATAAGAAAATCAACTTAAGTTTATAGGTATTAATCATTATAAGTAGATAATAATCATTACAATAGTAAAACCCTAGTAAGAAAATGGTATTTAATAAAGTATATGAATAAGTTATTAGCAGTTTGAGCAAATGATATACATTTTTAGAATATAAATTTACAAATCTTCAAATATCATTCTTTTGCATAAATTTAGTAAATTTCATGCTTTTAAATTCTTTTTAATTGATATATTTACGAAATTTGTTAATGCGTTTATTATAAAATAACATTTTTATTGTTGAATAATTTTGAACTTAAATTTTTCTTGATATATGTTTTACAATAATCATTTAAATAATTCATGAAGTTTACTGATTCTAAATAAAAAATATTTCAATTAAATAAAATTAATGTAAACATTTGAAACTGCTATGTAGATTGAGAAAGTAAATTTATCCTTTTTTTTTACCTTATAATCAATATAGACGCATTAAGGCAATCTATACTTATAATATAGTTCAATGTGTGTGTGTGTGTGTGTGTGTGTGTGTGTGTGTGTGTGTGTGTGT
>JAPMOR010028661.1:120352-228024 GCA_026543865.1 Argiope aurantia
TTTTTTTCGTAAAAAATAAAAATTAAAATTAAGCACGTTTCGCATTCATGGGAAAAAATAAGCTTTTTTCAAAGTGTTGCCATCACATTGATTAAAGGTCCAATTATAAATAAATTAAATCTTTTTGGAAATTGAATCTGCAAAAATATAATTTTCGGCACGTGTTTGTAAGAAATGAAACAAATATGAAATATTATTTTTTCTAAAAAATAAATTCAAGAAAAATTATTTTATGATCTTTTACACTCTCTATACAGGGTTTTTATTTAGTCCCGGACCCATTTTGATGTTTAATGACTCATAAAATAATGAGATATAAACAAACTTATGGCATTTATTGATGGAATAACTCATATATTTTCCTTTTCAGGTTTGAATATTTTTACTTTTGTAAATATCGTCTGCGCGTGTGGTTAATTTCAGATAATTTCATTTTCCAGTCTAAATATCTGTACTTTTCTGAATATCGTCTGCTTCTTAATTGCATTTGCTCTGTTTTGTTTTTGGCAACTATTGAAATGTTATGTTTACTTTTGATGTGTTTGTTCTATGTAGTACTTTTGTACGTGATATCTTTTTCGAGCGGATATTAAGGAGAATGCATAAACCACAAGAGAAAGCACAGATTTTTATGGTGGTCATAGAGTTAATTTCCAATTAACTAAATCACTGACTTTTAAGAATTAATTTCCAATCACTTAAACTGACTGATTTATGAAAATTTGAATATCACTATACAATAAAAAAAGGATTATTTTAGATTTTCCATCGATCGCTTTAAAGAAAATATGCCAATCAGCGCGCAGGTTTCTCAAGATTAATTGGCCTAAGATTATGAAAATGGTGAGTTTTTCCAAATTTCTAACATTCAAAACTTCATAAATAAGTCTTAGTTGATCATGGAAAATACAAACTTCCATTCATTTATTTAAAATTTGGTGTGTCCAGAATATTTCTCAGAATATGATACCTTAATGCATTAAATTTATACTTCATAATTTTTGAAATATATTTATAGGCCGGAACAAAATATTATTATTGATTTCATTTCAATCCTTTTGAAAGCAAAACTAAAAACTGAATTTTATGCTGAATCTCAGAAATTTTTGTTGAATTATTGTTTGAGATATTACATAAATGATGAAAAATATTTTGTAGTTCACATAAGACTTAAATACCGAGCGATTCTGTTTGCAATATTCATATTCAATAATAATAATATTTAATAAATAACAATAAAGATGATAAATAAAATAAAACGCTTGGTTTTATTAAAAAATATCTTAATATTAATTGCAATTTCATCATTTACATTTTAAATTAAAGTTGAAGTTTTGCCGGAAATGACAACAAATTAGCAAAATATATATAGTGAATTGAACGAAACGATCTAAACAGTATAAGTTTGGTATGACTATCAAAATTTGTATATTAAAAATGTTTTATTTGAGAATCCTTTAAGAGACCAGTTACTTAAAATATTTAATTGAAAATTGTAGTGAGCGGTAACACTGGCGAACCGACTAGTCGCCAAAGACGGCTAGTATATATATAATATATATATTATACATTATTTCTGAAATTATGCGCATTTTTTACTATGAAATCAAAAGAATCAACTTAAATAACAGGAATACATGTGAAAATGGTTGTAAATTTCCTGAGAATTGGAATAATTATCTGCAAGTAAAAATAAATAGAATAATCTAAGTATATATCTTAAAATTCTATTTAATGTCATAAGAAATTTTTCTATTGATTTTTTATTAATTCATATAATAATTAGGAGTTTTCTAACAATTTAGTTAAAAAAAAAGAAAACTTCTTCATATAAGTATATATTCGTGACACTATCAATTTATTTTCCGACCAAAAAAATTATGTATTGTTTCTATTAAATGATTATATGGAAAGCTATTAGCAATCTGTAACATTTTTTCGAATAAAAAAGAATCATTTGTAAATGTAAAAAGTATTCAAATTCATATATTGTAATTTTTAATAATTACTTTTTGAATTCATTAATTGCTAATTATTTAAAGAACAATATATATTCATTAAAAAATAAATAATTTCTGTTAATTCTTTTCATAAATACCTAATGATCATTTTGTCTAGAATCTTTTTCTATACATAGTTCAGAAAAAGTATGATTTTTTGTTTAACTATGATTGCACACATTTAAAAAATGAACTTGAAACAAAAAAGTGTTATCTGATCATGCATTTAATTTTCATAACATAAATTAATACTTTTCGAATGCTTTTCGTATATAGATATAGAATCAATGGAATTTCCTATTTTATTGATTATTGATCATTTTATAGATTCATATTAAATGTAATCTGGGTTTTTTAGAAAAAAAATTAAAACATTCATATTTTTTCCTCACCAGTTATAAGTAAGACTAAAATATCGTTTCAGAAAAACAGAATAAAATTAACAAGATATTTCTATATTTATTGTACATCGATTGCTCTATGTATATTAAAAATGGTATGAAATAAGTATTTTAAATATATTATATTTAGTAAATATATTAAAAATGGTATGAACAAATGTATTTCATATTATTGTTTCTTAACGTATTTCAAAATGTCGTAGAATCATAAATATAATAAAAAAATGCAAAGTTTAACTAAAGTAAATACGTGTTTTCATTTGCTATAATTAATTTAAAAAAAGCATGTTAGGAAAAACAGAAAATTGAGTTAACAAGATTGTTGGTTACATCCGAGCAAAAAGAACATAGTTTTTCAGGATTAAATGGCACGGTAAATTTGTGAAATCAATCTAGTTTTTGAGGGTGAGAAATATAAGTTTATTTTGCAATATCCCGACAACATTTCGTAACCTATCTGAGAATCGCGAGCTTCAAGTGAAATAAGAATAATTAGAATTATTTGATTTATTAAATATTGACAAAATAATTAATTTAATTCGATATTTTATTTAGTGGTTATGATACGGTAACTTGAAATATACACAATAGTGAATATTAATAATTGTTGTTTAAGAATGATATACTCTTTACAGTTACGTTACCATAGTTTTTTAAAATTTATGTTTAAGAAACCATTTCTTGATTTCAGATGTTGTACATTGCCATTCAATTTTAAAATAATTATAATTGTTCTTCCGAGAATTTTATGCTTCGAGCATAAAATGGCGGTATAATAAGTTGGGGAATCGAGAGGAAACGAGAAATCCAACAAATTAGAGTGTTTATGTACTATATTATATTAATATTTTAAATCTTTATTATATCTTTAAATGAGTTTTTGTGCCATTAAAAATAAAATTTATTTGAAAAGCAAAAACAGGAATTGTGATTCTTTAGCATGTTATTAGAATTTGAAGTGAAATAAGCATAATCGATTGGGAAAAATTTCATTACTTGGGCAGATGTTTTCTACTCAGTAATCATTGATATCTGTATGCATTCATGAACACAATAATTACAATTCATGAAATTTTTCAATCGAATTGTTTCAAATATGAAAAAAAATGCAATTCAGTTTTTGATTATTTTTTAAAAGCCTCTTCCGTATAAACATTTCTTATAAATCTTTTTTACACTCTTGTAAAATTCGTATGATTTTGAAGAATCTCTCCATTTTTTTAAATATTTCTAAAGTAATAACAAAAGGAAAAATTAAAGTATTTGATTTAATGCTTAAAGGAATCGATATATTTGAAAAAATATCTCGATTAATGGGGAAACATCTCCATGATATCTGTAATTTTAATTCATTCTTTGTTTTCTTTATACACATTGGTTTATTTCTTCATTTTTCTACTTATTCTTATAAACACGATTTACAGATGGGTAGTTGAAGATTTTTGGCGCAGAATAGAATCTTGACATGTTTCGCCGAGCTTATTCTATTTCTTTCAAATAGGGTAAGCGTGACCCAGCATCTGATTTCCAAGCATTTAGAGGTAGGAACATACTTCTATTTGAGAAAATGGTACAAGTGACTTAAAAAATTATATATTATGGTGATTAATGCAATAAATTGATAACAAAAAATGACGGAAGTAAACCATTTTACTCTTTAGAATGTTGTGGAGCTATAAAACTGATCAAGATATCAAGATGCTTTAAGTTTAAATCTACATGTTATTGACCCATTAAAGAAGATTATCAAATCCAATAATAAAGTTAGACGGCTCTTTTTGTAAAATCGGGAGGCATTGGATTTTTTAACTCGACAAATGTAAGTATTGATATCCACATTTAGATAAAAATGTTCCTCCTGTTTATACCAGCAAGCATTTGGCCCAATTGCAGTTGATAGTAAGATTGATTGATAAATTTCAATTGATAGTGCGTGTTTTATTTTGTCTAGAAGTTTTGCTGAATTCTGGAAATATTTCCTCTTTTCCAACGTAACATTTAAATCAACTTTTTACTCATCGAACATCCTGCTACTAATAGTGACGGTCCATTGTGCGTTTTTGGCGATGTCTGATGCCAAATTGTTACACATCAAATGTCTTTCGGGATTGTTAATAAATGTGTAC
Source organism: Argiope aurantia (assembly GCA_026543865.1). Lineage (NCBI taxonomy): Eukaryota > Metazoa > Arthropoda > Arachnida > Araneae > Araneidae > Argiope > Argiope aurantia. Next base: position 124,880 of record JAPMOR010028661.1, read on the forward strand.
CTTCGTACCTCAAAAATATTGCTTGTTAAAGCTTAAATCATAGACGGTGCTTGAATAAATAATAATTCACTGAGAGAGATCGTTACGTTAGATTGGTGTAATATAAATACCAAGTAGCATGAACCTGTTATGATGTTCAATACATATTAAAAATACCTATATTTAAAGGTTCCAAACCTCCGTTCAACGAAAATATCTCGAGCGCTTCAGACGTCTGGATATTAATGTGAAATCACCTCCCCCTTCCCTTCAGTTGTTTGAATAACTGTGATGCATGCTTTGTTCATTACATTTGCCCAAAAAGGTTTGAAGGACATAAGGGTTTCTGAGAACTTTCAAAAGATGTTCGAGCATGCATTGCTTAATAGCCATATATTAAATTGGGTCCTGTTTCGTATATAAATTCTTTAAAAACATGAACTATCATTGCAATTTACTAAAAGGCTGTACATTTGTTTTATCTTTGAAGGAAAAACGGATGTCATTTCAGCATTCCGAGATCCCTGCATTCGAATGATTTTAGGAATGACAGTGTCAAATTAATTTATTCACACTCTCCTCTGTTTAACTTATAAGAAGTTAATGTAACTTCATAGCTAATGAAGACTTTGCTTGTAAAATCGAGTTGATCATGTTCTTGAATATTTATCACGCAGCAGCGTCACCTCTTTTGTATTAGTGATCTTTGTAAATACATTATTTTTAGTATATTAATTTATTTTTAGAAATACATTATACATATTTCCAGTTTGTAACCTTGTCGCGTTTGCTATTTAAGTTGAATTATTTTCTTAAAAATAATTCAGAGTAATATCATTTTAAATATAAACACTTTGTGCTTATAAAACAATATTGCGTTTTAACATGCAATATAGCACAGACTCTATTTGGCATAATAGGGCAATAAATATTGTGTTAATAATTCAACCTAAAAATGATTAGTTTAAAAAATATCTACAAAGCTATTTTCTCCATATATCTTCATACTGTTAATATTTATAATTCTGTTTGTGTATTGAGTCCGATATTAAAGACTATTTAAAAGATATTGCAAATGGGTCTCATATGAATTAGATTCCTTAGTTAAAAAGTCATAATCCTAAAACTTCTTTAAAATTATAGAATTGTGTAGTAATTGTTTACGTTATTTAATATATAATTATGTATATTATATAATTACTAAATAATAATTTGCAGAATGATATGCCATCACTAATACAAAATATATGTAAGCAAATATATGTAAGGATTTTATTAAAAGAAAAAAACTACCATTCTTTCACCATTCGCATGCTCTTTGGATATTTTTCAAACTATTCCCATCATAAATAATTAGATAAGTCCCTATCCAACCTTGGAGTCGAATCTATTTCAAAGATCACGTATGGATCCATATTTACCAGGGATATATTCGAAGGCATGCATGCAATCGGATTTTAAATAATTTCATATTCAGTTGAGGCCCAGACGGTGTAATCTACGTCTCGTGGATTGCATAATCATGAGCCTCGGACCAGGATTGTCTAGAACTGAATGTGCGCTAAATGCCGTGCTGTTCTCTCTCTCGCATCCATAATGGCCCATATTTATGCAAAAGGGATTCAGGGCAACGTAGTTAGGAAGTCTAACGATTCAGATTTATTTTACGCTACCACGTGATGCCATTGATGCTTATGTATGAATACTATAGGTACATTAATTACGTTAAAATTTTGAAAATTCGTACCTTTTAACCCATAGTTGGATTTACAGGCCAAATCAAAATTTAATAGAAACAGCGGCTGTTCTTAATCTGTTTTTTGTTTCCTTTACTATAAATTTATTACTTTACTATCTGCAGTTTGATCAGCTATTGACCTAGTGGTTAGCTAGTCTTGGTTTCCAAACCGATGGACTCCAAGATTAAAGCCCTTTTCTACCAAACGCCTGTCGTGTGTATGAGCTTGATCCATATGAAATCTGACGCGAATGGTCCGAGTTTCATCAACTGGTGTGGAATGGAAATTCGAAGAGTGGCATTACCTCAAATATATAATCTTTTTAATTGATGTCAGTTCTGTGTATATTATTGTAATTAAACAAACATTAATTATCGATTCATTTTATGTTGAGTCACTAAACTGTTATGGCTTTAGAAGTATCACCCAAGAAGCATACATTCAAAAAAACTCATCATTTACAATTTCCTATTCTGCAACTTTTCTTTTTTCATACCTTAATCTTATTCTATATGTTATTATATAAAGTGTGAAAATATTTAGTACTTCTAAATATTTGTTTATATAATCGCATGTTATCTTCTAGTCCAGCATTTATTTATTTATATCTTCATACAGTGATACTGTTCATGCAGTAACATTAAACTACTAAATATATCAATATAAAGAGCATTTTAATTTGTATTACTCTGGAGAGGATATCCAATTGCAAAGTTAATCTTGCTTATCCTAAGTTTTTCCTTCAACCTATAAGTTATACTTTAATCTTTACTAATAAATATTCAATACTATTTGAAACCAAGCTTAATCTGGAAAAAGAAATATAAAGCACTAGGAATATATGTTATAAGGAGAATATTAATAATTTATTATTGTATGGTCTTCTTGAACTTGAATAAAGATACTTTTCAAAATACAGATAAAACAGTGTAGTAAAATTGGCCAATATTGCTTAATTTTTCCATAAGTTTTACTCTAACTGAAATAATACGGATTCTATTTAATATTAAATGAACAAAGAACAAAGAAATAACACAATTTCATTCTAAGCATTCACGAAAAAAGGCGCTTCTTATGACATATAAAGTCATTTCTTAGAAAAAGTGCATTTCCTGCATTTGCAGAGCCCATATTTAATATCTAGAATAAACAATTTATCTTCTCATTAACGATACTATAATATGAATTTTTGAATAATGTTTTTTTAATCTGATATATAATTTTTCTAATTAAAATAAAAATATTTTTACATATTTCGAATAAATTTAGCCACAAAAATTGAGTGTTATGAAGAAAACATATTTTTCTATTGAACCCTTTTTTATTATACACACATACACAGAGAGAGAGATTATAATAATAATATAATGTCTTAAGATATACAACAATGTGTAACCAAATAATTATTTCCTAATAAATCATCATTCAATTCATTCATTCAGATTCATTAATCTAATATATTAAAAATATAGCATTTTCTGACGTCTTTATATAGACAATGGAAAATAAACAAAACAAAATACTAATTTTAAACGCAATATTCAATGAAGATATAAAACTTTACATCTGGCAATCGCATATATTATATGCAGTCTGGAAATTTTCCCTACGTGTTGCGAAAAGGGTAAATATTTCAAGAAATGGCAAAAAAAGTTCCTTTATAAATAAAAGGCGAAAGGAAGCATCACTTGAAGCTAGAGTGCTCCAGTTGAATTTTATTTTCCCGAAGAATTCGAGGATAAAATTTTAGTATTTTTTAAAGGTTCATCCGCATAACCTGTCCTTAAAAGTAAGGGCCCTCGAGTTAGAGCTTTCGGAATTATAAGATTCTATGCGGGAGATTTTTCTGATCCTTACTAGAAATTTTTTTCTAAGGCACGGCAAGTAAACGTAAATTTCTGTTTCTATAAGCAAGTTTTTCAAACAAATTTGGAGTAATGTCCGTTTTGTATGGAGAGAAATTTCGTATATTTCCGGATTATGGAATGCATATTTTGGTTCTTAATAGTTGTAATATTTAAAGATTTTTCGAACGGATCAAAGTTTTTTTCTTTCTACTCTACAAAGCACACACCACACAAAGAGAAAGTATCATAATCAGCAAGAAATTTAATCTTGATATTTTGATGAAATCATACAGACCTCTCTGGGTGAAAAAAATCATATTTTTGAAATTATGTCTGTCTGTAAACTTGATAATTGAAAATACTTCAGCTAGAGAGATTAAATTTGGTATGTTGCCCTGACATCCAGTATTTATATTTCCATCATTCTTCGAAAGAAATTCATTTACAGGAACAGAATATACAATTTTACTATGCATCCTGCTATCCTTTGACAAGTGAAAATGTTAAATGTGAAGTATAAATAAATAAAATTTGATTCGCGGAATTATTAAACTGTAAATCCTTATCAAATTCTAAACCACTTCCAGGTAGAACAGAATGTTGCAATATTGTAAAACATTCAGACAATACAGTTCAGACGATATATAGAATATGATCTATTATTTTACCAAGTTTATGCTTTGCTGGAGAAATGTGACTGGAGAAATGTGCAATGATTTTAGTAATAGGAACTTGATATGTAATCATTGACTAAAATTAAAGTTACTTGAAAGATTCTGGTTTCAATCAGTCAGGAACAAACCTTCCGAAATGATTATTATGTGTGTTTTTTTTTTCATTATTCTAAGAGGCATAAAACTCTCATGAGTGGCAATCTGAATATAAAAATTTGTGTATTCGTGGCATTTGCAGCTTTGACCATTGTCCGCAATGTTATACAGCTGGAATGTGGGCTATTTATATGTTTATGATAGGTAATCATCAGAAGCAGTCTCCCCTAAACTTTCTCGCATACTCTCTTATAAACTAATTACGTCAGAAAACATCTTACATGGCGCTGGCGTACTACAGTTACGAAATATTAACTTTTGGAATGAATTTAGCATTTTTACTCAATCCATCGTGACATCCTTGGCGAGTTATTAAGGAATTAATCCCTGGCATACGTTACGTATATAAAAATTGAATTTGTGTTTTAGACAACAGTTTTCTCAATCTTTTGAAACAAAATTCGACACAAACTGCACTTAAATATAGTTCCGAAATTAACATGTTGAAGTCATTGCCTTTTTGAGTTATCTCGTTTACGTATTTCTGAAGGTACAGACCGACAGACAATAAACCCGTAGTTGGATTTGACTCAAAATTTGACTGGTGTTTACACTACAGATGTTAAATATGTGTTCCGAATTCTATCTAACTCTTTTCGTTTTGTAGTTGTCGTATCAACTTATATTCGGGCAGTCCAACAGACAGACTTCCTATGAATAGATTTTGCCCATAATTTGATAGAAACCAGCAAATTTTTTTCGAACTGGGAGATCTAAAACGTGATGGTTCGTCAAATCTCGCAATTTTTTTTTTTTTTTTTTTTTACGATTACTATTTTTTTTTTCTCAACACTATGCAGACAGGATAGCAAAAAGCATTTAGTATTGGCATTTCAGTCTGTTCGAATGACAATGCGTGATGAAATTTTCAGTGCAAAGAATAAATTGAAAAAATTCCTCAATTCGGAAATATCGGAGCCTCTAACCTTTTTATTACTATCAAAGCACTTCATTTGTTAAGAAAATTTAAAAAAAAACATTGCCACTGAATACGCAGTTGTTTTTATTACCGTTAAACACTAACAACATTAATTTTATTCTTTTAATGCCAATTCCATACACTGCACATTTATACGCCATAGCATATTTATAAAGCAACTGTATTGGTGATGATTTCGGATATATGTTCCTAAGTAATTCCTGACAATTCCTTTAATTGCCACACAGCTGCAGCATTTAATTATTAAATTATAGCTTGAAGAGTTTGTACTCAGTAGAGACAATCATTGCTAAGAGGATTTCAAAAGCTTACAATCCGAATGCTCTGAAGAATGAAACGGAATTACTTCCGTAATCCACTTATACGCTTTTGAATTTCATTTCAAGGAGGAAGAATTTTGGAAACTGCAATGAATTATTTGCAGCAACTTGTTTGAAATTTTTTTGAAATAAAACCAAAGGGGATGCTCTCATCGGAATTTTCAGATATATTCGCTAATAAGGTGTTAACCTGCGTAAAGAATTGTAGTCCGTGGACAAGGCTGTGAACACCACGAGTGCTCAGATTTGTTGTTTTTTTTCACATTTGCATATGAGTTATGTATTTCATGCTCTAACAAAAAATACCGGTGTATTAACAGCCTGTGATTGGTGAGCAATATTTAACAAAAAAAATCAATCTTTGGCGCGAATTACAGCATGTTTTCTGAATCTAGCTTGCTATATTTGACATAAAAAACAAAAACGAGAATTTGACAAAAAACTACAATTTTAATTAAATGATCACATTCTAAATTTTATTTATTCAAAATATTATTTTTTTGATTTTATCGCATAAATGCATAAGAAAGAGCAGAACGGCAGACAGCCGACCTCTCGACAGGATGAAATTCTAATCTAAGAAGAATATTATTTTAGATTCAAAAATTAAGAACCAAATTTCATTAACAAAATTGTTGTTTTTTTACTAGCGCCTTTACGTGCATGCAAAAATACAGACCGATAGAATGAAAACCCCTTGATGGATTTGGTTCCAAATTTGATAGCGACAGACTAAATAATTGGTAATCTTTATCTTGCCATTGGTACTCTTGCCAAATTTTATCTATCTAGCTGCTTGCATTTAAGTATCTAAGTTATAGATTAACTATCAATTTTATCCATCGTCTCTTTATCTGTTCATTTGTGATTGAGTAGCCTGACAGACAGAGTTAGTTTCGCCGAATGGTTTTCGTTCAAAATTTGACAGAATTCTGCAAATTAAGTGTAAAAAGCTTATACCAAATTTCATCTTTCCGGCTTAAAGCGTTTTTGTGTCCACTGGCAAATGGGTGATGGACAGATGAACATAATTCAAAAAATGTGTTTTTCGATCTTGGGAAGGTATGAAACGTGGAGATTCCTCAAAATCTCGAATTAGAATTTTTTAAATATCAATATTTTTTCTATACTTCTTACTTAAGACGTTAAAATTTTTTTACTTCTTTATTAATAATAGTGTTACTTTGGACACATGAATTCTTAATGCCTACCGGACATATGAATTCCTCATTAGTCAGATGATTACAATACTTCCTATTTGTAACCTTCGAATGGAAGAAATCTTAAACCGGTTACTCCGACCCGTTCCGTACACGGAAAAATCTAAATGATCGGACTGCCGCAACAGCAACATTGGAGAAGAGTGTGGTTGTATCTTAAGGACCGTCAACCGGCCTCGGCACAACTATTCCCTTGAGAACTACGTTCCATCATCGATGGAAGGAGTCGACCCCCCTCTATTTCTGCTGCACTGCAAGTGGCGAGAACGAACCGCAATACCGGCAACTTCTCATTCTCAGTTATGAGGTCCCCTCCCCCCAGCAAGAGTCGAATGGAAGAAAGTAAAAAAGCAATTTTTCTCTTTATTCGAAAAAAATTATTACCTTTTTAATAATTCAGTTTAAAAAATAAGGTCATCAATGTTTCAATTTTGAATAATTAAGAATATATTGTTTATAATTGATTTTTAATAATTAAAAATACATGATTATCATGAGGATTTATTTTTCATTCCGTATAAAGCTGTTTGAAATTAAAAGATTGTTTCATATGAACAGTTATTTCTGCGTTTCAGATGCTCTTAGTTCACATATATTAGGAATATTAAACATAAAAATCTTAAATTTAGCTATTTGTTCATGTTTTACACTATTATTAAGAAATAAAATACTACCATTTTTTGATTTAAATAAATAATTGGCATCAATAAATTGTTTGCTTATATTAAGTATAAAATGAAAGTAATTCCAGTAACGGAAAAATCTGTAGTCAATTTATAATAATCAAAGATTTGAAATAAAATAGCAGAATTATAACAAATTTCGGCATGAATTATGACAAATTTTAGAATGATAAATTAGGCATGTGTATATGCAATTGTACAGTTAATTATTTTATGTTGATAAATTTTTTTCTAATTAATTTGCATTTATTATATTCTGTATGACGGGAATAATTAAATACTTTCCGTCTGATCGTTTGTTTATGAAAGTAAGCGACCCTGACACAAATTGTGGTGATTTTAGTACTTCATACAAAAATGTTTTCAATTATAATACCTAAAGGTACCTCAAGATAAAGTAGTTATTAATGATAAAGATAACCTAAACACGATGAGCATCATATACATCAACGAAATCTTCTATATTGTGGACACTGAATTTTCTTTTCGGAAACAACATTAAACTTTCCATTTAGGCTGTGTCAATTACAGATGACTGTCTTTGTACTTTTTGTTCAGGCTGCATAGGTTATCATTGATTGAAAATATAACTTCCATTCAGGCTACATTATTATAATGGACTGGCAATATATATTTTGAAATATTACATTCTCTTAGTAAATTCTGATTTGACGATCACAAAATAATACTCCTAATGGAACCTTATAGTGTCGAATATCATGGGCTAGAAGGAAAGCACTCTAAAATAGCCTTGGTATTTAAAGAGTTAAATATTGTAGTATGTAATCCTAGAATTCTTAAGTTCTGAAACCTACACCTCCCTGTATTCACTTTCACGGTTAAAATGATTTATAAATATCATTCTGAAGGTTCGTATTTAAAATGATTTCTTAATATTATTCTGAAGATTAATATGAATAATAAAAAAGTGAGATTCCGATATTAACATTTTTGCAGCAATTAAGTTTCATCAATTCTGAAGCAAAACTAAATATATTTCAATGTATTTCATCCAACTTATATTTAAAATTTTCAAAAATTTCACAGAAATTGTCAAGTATAACTACAATTCTTAAAAGAAATAAAATGTTAGTTTTTGCATTAAATGCTACTTCATCAATTTACTTCTTGTAATAAAAAATATTAATTTTCTTTTCGTCCTTTGAAAATTTATTAAATATTTCTAATTTTTGTGGAGTTATTATGTAATAAGAAAAATTATAATTCACTGCTTAACACCCCAAATATCTATAAAAAATAGTATTTCAAAGTATTGGGCATCTCCAATTAAAAGTAAGAAAATAAATACTATTCCCGGATCTTGTTTTCTTATTATGAAGAATACTTACAATGATAAGGTGATGTTATGGCAGAATCATTTTAGATCTTGAATGACTTCTCAAAGCATCATTGACGTCATAAAAATTGTTATCACATAAGACTTTTCCTATCCAAAACTTTTAACTCCATCCTGTTTCACTATCTTCTTTTTATTCCCGATCGAAATCAAATATCTCTTGGGCCACCAATTGCCTTTGGCTATCCAGAAAAAGAACATTCATCAGATCTTCTCGCCTCGTTCCGGAAATAGAGAGCGGAAATGAAAAACCGGACATTATTAGCCTGACATAATTTTTTTTTCTCTACAATAAAAACTTTTCTTATTTTCTAGAGCATTTAGGATTCTGAAAACGTTTCTGAGCAAATGTTTGCTTATGCAATTAGATGAAAAATTTCTTCAGCTATCTGTTGAGTTAGTAAAAACATAAATATCTGTATGAATTTATAAAAATAACCATCTTAAATATATATATGAAAATAATACATTTCAGATCTGACATGTATTCACTTCATGAACATTGACATGACTTCAGATAATGGGAAACCTCTAACTAAACTGATTTTTTCGGAATGATTTTATGATTTTAAAGGCATATCTTTCATTATTTTACAAATATGAAGTTTAAGACTTGCTTAATTTTAATTTTAATCTCAGCTTAAAACTGAAAAGACTTGCAGTTTTATCCGACCATGCAAAATTTTATTCTCCTAGATCAAACTGATTTTGAATTTTCTTGCTCTTGGAGAAATAATTCCAAAAATATGTTTTGTTTTGTTTTAACTCGGAGAAGTACAAAAGAAAAAAAGACAGAGAGAGAGAGATTAGAGGATTTTCCAGCTGGTAATAATATTTTCTATGAGGTAATAATTTTTATTTAAAGATGGTTACATAATGCACTGCAAAAAAACATCGAAATAATTGAAAGGATAGCATAACATAATGAAAATATGAAGTGCATAAAAAATATATAAGGAAAATTTAGAGATGTTATATTAAATCTCAAACACAAATTTCCAATTTATAAAAAAAATCTGGTGTATTTATAAATATATCTAAAACTATTCTCAAAAGTATAGCATTCTTATTTAGAACTGTTCATTGTAGATAAATAACCTTATTATGAATTCTAAGACTAATCGATCAGAATACCATTTTTAAATTTATTCTTATATTACATCAGCTGACTATGATACTAAAAATAAAAAAGCAATATTTTTACACGAGTTTCGATATTATTTAAGCATTTCATTTAAACACTTCCAACTGTATTTAGTATATTTTTTAGAAATTATAAAAATTTATAGTTTATAATTATTGTCATTAGCTTCATTTCCTCTTCTAAACCAATTTACATATTTTTCATTTAAGTTTTGTATTCTTATTTTTATATAATGAATATTTTCAAAGGATTCAAAGCCATATCTTTTGAATTGACATATGAATTGACTTTTTATTTTTCAAAAGCATATCTATAATGAAATTATCAGCTATGAATACAAATTAGTGTTCATTAAATTCGTCTGGATTTCCTGCTGGTGAAAGATAGGACTAAATTTGATACGTCGTCCAGAGCAGGAAACAATCGTTTAAAATTACAGAGGCTGTTTACAAATATCTTAATGTAGTTTCAAATTTCGAGACTCTTTTCTTTCGGGGTTCTAATCAACCTATTCGACTTACTCCTTGCAACCTAAATAATTTTCTAAAATAGAAAGATTTTATAAAATATCAATTATTTAATAATTACTTAAAAAAATTATGAATTCGTAAAGAGAATATTTTTTAATAATGAAATTTCATTATGGTATAAAATTGAAAACTTCTTTTCAAATATTATAAAATCTTTAGACGTTGATATAAAAACTTGAACAAATTGGAATTTTCCTTTTATTTATATTATAATTTTGAATGCATTAGCCTATTTTCATTCTTACTATATTCTTTTCGTTTCAATTTTCTTCTTATATTTTTTTAGTGTCTTATGTGTTTCTACAAATTTTTCTTTTGAAAAATTATTTTAATAAATATTTTCTGCTTTTAAATTTCACTAGCAAAAGTAGGTTTTTTAAAAAAAAAAATTATATTTTCTATGATTTCTTTTTAATCATTAGTATTTTTCAGATTTATTTCTGTAAAATGAGCACAGAGTGAGGAAATTATTTAGGAAAAATTTTCCATAAAATTATTTCTTTTTTAAATTCTCTGCTTAGAAACAACAAGCTTCTAAACATGAAAGAATTCAGTTCAAAGAAAATTAACAACACTTTTTTTCAAAAGGTTGAAGGAAATAAGTTTGCTTGCAGGCATTACTAAAACTGTTATTGATTACGAATTAAAAAAATAAATCGCCATGAAAATTGCAAACTCTTTTCGTAATAACAAATGTTTTGAAGCAATTTTCTTTCCGATAATATTTTCTAATTTTGAATTCTGAAGTAAATAGAAAAATACACATGAAAGGCTGCAAAGTAATTTTTTTGTTTCGAGTCTATTGAAAATAGTAGAAAATTAAATTCAAATGGCTTTTGAAAGATTCATCTTTAAAGATGCAAAAGTTAATAGTCTAATAAATATTACAATGGAAGATAAATAAAAGTTTTAAATGGAAAATATATTCACACTTTTTCTTGTTATTTCTCATGCACTTAATGAAAAACAAAACATAAATTTTTCTATCCAGAAAAATAATTTCAAAAAACATTTTACTGATTTTATATGCACAACTTTAAGTATAGTGTGTAATATTTTTCCTTAGATTTTACGATGAAAATAATTTAAGATACTCATTTTTATTTGAAATTGAATTTTAAGGAAGGAATCAAATTATTTTCTAAATCAATGGCTTGCTTTTTTTTGCATATTTATCAAGAAATCATTGATTGATTTCCGAATGTTATAATAATAATATAGAAAAATAACCAGAAGCTTGGAAAATATTGTTTCTCTTGCAGGAGTCAGAATTTTGAGGTCCTAATATCCAGCCTAGAAGATTTTAGATATTTAATTATTCATTATTGCTTTTATAATTGAATTTAAAAAATTACTCTTATTCTAGATATACTTTTTAAACCTTACTGTTTAATTTATAATTTATAAGGAATAATTAAAATTTCTGCGATAGCTTTGAATACAAAACAGCGATTCTTGCACAAATGATTTTCCCTACCTAAAACTGAAATATAGACAATTCCAAGATACCATAATAGTGAAGAAAAAAAAAAGATACTGACAGTGTCATTCAAAATCAAACTACTTGTTGTCTTAATGTTGTTCTCTGTAATATTGCCGTTTATTCTGAATTCGTAAGATTCCAGCATTAAATTGGAACAGGTAGGTATGATACTTTTATTCTGTTTCTATAACCCGTCATTGGCGACCAGTTGGTTCACTATAAATACTGTTACTTCTTAACTTCAATCAAATTACTTATGCATAATTTGGTGTTCATGAAATAGACAAAGTATTTTTTAAGCAGATAGTTTTTTTATGACAAGAAATTTTGGGGCAATATGGGGTTTGGCAATTGTGACAGTGTTATTTTTATAACTTTACACGTGTTTAATTTAATGAATACATGATACTTTCTAATGCATTGAGTGCATTATGCAGTAATTAAATAAATAGTAAGTTTACTTAAAATTGTATGTTGTTATCTGCAGTAACACAATTTACTTATCTGATTCATCATGTAAACTGTTCGCATATTAATCGGAGTCTTATTTAACTTTAAATAAGGAAACAAATTCAGGCGGTGAAATACATCATGAGACAGCGAAAAGTCGTTGAATTTCAAATCAGCAATGTAATATATTTTTCAAAATTATGCATTATATTATTTTTTTTAAAAATAGCCAAAATTCTCCAGCTATATTTGTGTAAGCCACATATGGTAACCTATTATATCACCAGAAATGTTGATTATATTTAATTTTATATAATAATTTATATATAATTTATTGTTCCTCATTCCATCTAATTTCATTAATCTAATAATAAAGTCTTGTTATTATCTGGAACTTGTTAACTTAAACTGAAAATTTCTCATTCGTATTTCTTATTCATTGGATTTATTCGCTTGTATGATGCTTCCTTTGAATGAAAGAAGAAAAATATAGCTAGAAAAAAAAGCAATCAGACTTCAAACTTGGAATAAATTTTTGATGTAAAATCGGTAATCCCTAACTACATATTAATTTAACTAAAATAGTACGAAAATTGTATCGGTTGTTTTGACACTCGAATGTTGTATTTCCAAATCTAATAAGCAGAACTGATTCATTTCCTTTTGCTGTGACTAAGAAACTAAACAAAAACCATATTAATTTTCAAAGAATTCTTGTTTTTCTCTGATTGAGTTTAAAAACTAGAAATAAAAAAACTTCAAGTTCTCAAATATATTTTTTGTTTTATTTTATTTTCTAAAATTTTGTTTCGGTCAATTCTTTCATTTCGGAACACAAAAAATAATTTCTTTTCAAATTCGAATTATTTTCCCATACCACATAAAAAAACCTAATTATCTTTTTCATCGGTACAGCGAAATAGAACAAATCTTACTTGATGTTATCAAAACAATTCACGATCATTTTGAATCGTAAAACAATTGCTGAAATTTGATACTATTAGGGTTTATTCCCACCTTTCTAAATTAATGAAAAAAAACTCTCAGAAAATAAAAATAAAAAAATAATTCCAGTATCATTAATCGAAGGCAACGCAAAAAAGCACACAGAGTGGCATCAACAATTCGAGTCACTCGCAATCCTTAATGAATAGAAAAGGTTCGTTGGAGGAATAGCTGATTCTTGGTGTGGGCAGTCGTTAAACTGCGAGATGAGATGAAAGACGAGCCAACCCATGGGTTCAGAATACTAAGGGAATACAGCTTATAACAGCTCAAAGTTTATCTTAATTATTAAAAAAAATGTTTTATTCAGTTGTTGATAGTTTTATGAAACTTACTCATCTTGTAAACATCTTGATTCAGAAAACTCTAGAAATACGATTTTGCTTTTCAGATATGTTTTATTAATGCTGAGAAATAGATTATTTTAAGTCGTATATTGTAGGACATGATTAACGCATTCTTATACATAACGATTAATAACTAATTAATAATTAAAGTTCTGGTTATATTAGTAAAAATAAAATTTACCTTTTTACTTAAAATGCAAAAAAAAATTACCCTAGAATGCATGATTTTATTTATTTTTAGAAAAACAAATATGTGTTTTGAACAATTGAATATAATTTAGGGGAAAAAAATTAAATTTATTTTCGGGAAATTTTTAAAAAATTAAAATGCCCCAAATGGCTAAATTATGATTTAAACAATATTCTATAAACACAAATCACATTATAACAATTCTGCAAGGCCGCGGTGGCCTAGTGGTAAGGTCTCAACTTGTGAGCCGTAGGGTTTCAGGTTCGAGACTCGATTCCACTGAAGAACCGTCGTGTAAGGGGGTCTGTTGCACGTTAAATCCGTCATGCCAAACCTCCTCCCGCTGGTGTGATGTGGCGTGGAGAGAGGGTGCCAGCTCAGGTGTCGTCCTCGTCATCTGACCACGGTTCAAAATTACGAGGTCCGTCCCAAAATAGCCCTAGAGTTGCTTTACAATGGAACGTTAATATAACTAAACTAAAACTAGAACTAAACTAAACAATTCTGCAATAAAGATAAAAGTCCCTTTTAACCAATATATATTTTGCCATGCAAAAATATTTTGATTGTATTTTTAATGGCACATCTATTTCTACAACTGCCATCTTGGTAATTTTCCAAGTTTCCGGTTTAAATCTAATTCTAGCACTACTATTGCCATGTATCGGAAGTTTTTTTACAAATATTTATCTAAAATCATTTTTAAAAAAAATTCACTCATTGTTGCCCTTGGGAACAATCACATGAAGTTAAAAATGTCAATAAGCACGTGTATGCAAATGGCTACATAATGGACTGTACGGTTAAAGGTCCTAAACTACATAACATATGCACTTCGATGATATTGGTAATAATCCATAATTATTGTTTCTGGAAATTTCTAGATTTGCATTGTTCCTAAACTGAAAATTGCATTTTTTCTTGTTAATTTGTAATTATTGAAATAATTCTACTTCATGTATCAGTACAATCTTTCAGTTGAAGAATCTAAATTATTCTATTTCAAATGAGGTATTGAAAGAAAAAAATAATGCTAGTTTGATACTTATGCCTAATACCTTGTTGAAATAATACTTGCCTGTTTTCATATTGATATCGCATTCTTTTGTAAAGGGTGTCCCAAACTTAACGCACGGTTTGAATTTCCCGCCATTCGTGCAGTAAAGTGTTGCAACCCTATTAAAAAAAAACATTTGACAGCTGATAGTTTAGGGTTAGTAAAAATGGAGCATTGCGGGATAGAACAACGTGTTAACGCAAGATTTGAATTAAATAAAAAAAAAACTTTTTTTTTCATTCTTATATTTTTATTGAATCATAAAGTAAACATGATAGCGTTATGTCTGGAATAACAGCCTCCAGGCTTTGCTGAAACATACACTCTTTTATCGAAATTTTCCATCTTCATTTTGCATATATATGACTGAATTTCGTTGATGCAACGTTGAATTTCCTCCTTCAATGCACGCGTGCTTCTAGCCCTGTTGACAAATGACCTTTGACTTCAAATAGCTTCATAAAAAGTCCAGTGGTATTAAATCACAAGATCTAAGAGGACAGTCCTCAAATTTTCGAACTTTGGCCGCCAAATTTTCATTATTTTTGAAATATTGTTCAGCAATGAGAACACGTTCTTTCTTCCAACTAACCTTCCATTTTTACTAACCTAAACTAATAACTTCCAAATGTTTTTTTAATTAGGTTTCCAACACTTTATTGCCTGAATAGTGTCTAATTAAAATCTTGCATTAATTTGTATAAAACATTAGTATGACCATTGGGTTTCTATATTTTTAAATTATTCGGGATTCTTTAACATGTCCCATCCTTTAACCTTAATCCCAAAGTTCCGATATTATTATCAAAATGTAGTAGGTGGGAAATACGATTGTACTATAACATGTGGATATCAAAATCGTGCCAACAGCTCAATTCACCTTCAAAACGACAGTTATTCTTATTTGTTTGATGTGAAAGTCTGAAGAACTAAATTATGATGTTCCATGCTGAATCAGTTTCATAGAAAGTAATTTACTAAATGAAGCATGAGGAATAGTAATATTATACACTGGTGTGCAAAACTTAAACAACAGGTATGTTTTTTGCCATAACTTCACGAGAAATCATCTGAGAGACATGAAATTCGGAAATGAGATACAGCATTTTGTTCTGAAAGAATGACGAAAGCATAGTTGCGCAGAAATGAATACAATGCATACAGTATGGAATCAAACAAAAAAAGGCTTTATTGAACTCATAGTATCGTTACACATGATTTTCTGTCCAAGAGGAAGAACAGCAAGCAGATGTTCCTTAGTATGGGATATGCCTTCCCCTTACTGCAATGGTTGCTTGGCACCGTCTCCCCATACTCAGCACCAGATTGTCCAACAGTTCTTGAGGTAAGAGTGCCCATTCCTCAATCAGCATCTGTTTAAGTTGTCTTATGTTCCCAGGAGGATGTAATAGTGCCGTAAGGCGTCTCCCCAAAGCATCCCACACATGTTTTATCGGATTTAAATCAGGAGAGCACGCCGGCCAATCCATTCGTGTGATATCTTCACTTTCCAGGAGCTCCTCAACAGCATGAGTCCTGTGTGGCTGTGCATTGTCATCCATAAAAACGAAGTCTGATCCAATGGCACCTCGGAACAGACGCACATGGGGAAGGATCACCTCCTGACAATAGCGATCTCCAGTTACAGAACCTCTGTCGAAAACGTGGAGCTCAGTCCGCCCGTTCATCATAATGCCTCCCCAGACGACAACTTCAGGACCACCGAAACGGTCTCTTTCCGTGATGTTACTGGGATGAAACCATGTCCCGACCTCTCTCCAAATCAACTGGCGTTGGGAATCGCTTGAAATCTTGTATAAATTTGACGATGAAGTATTTTTTAATTTCGAATGATAATTTCAATAACTTAAAAAGTTCCAATAACTTAAATTAATAAACAGACATCTTGATCCAAACGAATTTCACCCATAATTCAGGTGCTGTCAGACAAAATGATCCTTAAATTGCTTTGAAACCTTTATTAGATTACGAAAAGGACATTTACCATCCTCGAATGCTCTTTTCGTAATCTAATCATGGCTTGAAATTGGATTCGTATTGAGTTATCTCTCTTTTAGCTTCTAAAGGGAATGGAATTAAAGAAAAATAAATCAAAGAATACTAGTAAACTCGGACACAAAAATAACTTTTTCAATTATTGAGGTTATAATTTGGAAAAATATTTTCCGGTTGCATTGTACTTTATAGGTGTTCACTTCAAATTTAATTTTCATCTTTTTTTTTCTGAACAATTACCGTGTATAATCCAAATAAAATTTTACAATAAGACCTTTAGAATAAGATATCTTTTTTCTACAGTGAATATGGATAGATAGAAAAGTACATACATGCATTTTTAGAATTACTTTTCATCCGATTAAGTTGAATAATTCAAAAAATAATATGGATATCAATATTACATTTTTCTTGATGTATTATACCGTATAACTGGCTTAAAAACCTTCACTTAGATTAAAAAAGGGTTTTTTTTTAAAAAATTTTGTTATTTAAATTTACTCCTTCTTTAATTCAACCATCTGACTTTTCATCTCCTCAGCTTTCAAGTTATTAATTTCTTTTATTTTGAACTTTTATTATGATACAAATAGCCCGTTGTTTAACGTGAAAAAATTGAGCCGGTCTTACTTGTCCCTCACTCTTTATCTACGGCGATACTCGTTTTATGACACGATGGCATATTTTGAAGCCATAAAAACAGCTTAAAACTACAAAAAATACCGTTTTAGTATTATTTTTCTGGTAATATTGGTTCTTTTAATGACAATTCTATTAGACTATCAATTTTTGGAAAAAAGCATAAATTTCATACAAAACTGATATTAAAATTTCCCAACTATTATTCCTTTAATACTTTTAACTAAATAATTTATAGATAATAAAGTATATTTCTATGAAAAGTTTTGAGAAATACTCATCTACTCTCATGAAACTTAGCATCATTTCGAATAATTGGCTGATAAGCATTCATACTGGAACTTAGGCAAACGCAGTAAATGATAAGTAGATCAACTTCTGCCATAGAAATTAGTTTGGAAGTTGTGGCAAAGTCCTTTAAACACTCTAATTATCCCATAATTAGTTTTGCATTTCATATGATCAAAACCGAGGCACTTGGTGGGCGATGAATTATATATTTCATCACTTAACTCGCAGATAATCACTTTATAATGAGAAGTACAATCCTTACATTAGTGAGATTCTTACCATGGGATTAGCATGAATTGAAAATGACACTAATTTGTGCATAAATGATCTTTCAGTATGATTTACTTGTTCTCACTATGCGCAAGTAAGCAAATAAAAGAAATTTGCTGCCCTCTATGGTGCAATGAAAGTGCACTGGAATATCTGAAAAATATTTAAATTCTTAAAGATGTCTGCTTCATCAATTAAGTGTCATAGAATAATTTTATACGATAAATATGTTTGATGATGTGTGAATTAGCATTATTTGATAGTTTTTTTCTTACCAAATTACATTAAGCATTTGAAAGTCGAAAATTATATAATTCACCGCTTACGAAAGTATCCTTAGTTCCTTTTAAGTAAAACAAAACAAAAAGTAACATTAAAAATAAATTGTGAAAAAGACCTCCGAGAAAATTTTTCACTTGCAATTTTGAACTATAGATAAATTTTAAAAAATGACTGAAAGCTCTGATCTGATACATAGTGGGCGGTAATTTTCATGAATTTTAAGAGTGTCCTCAAAAACTACATACATAATTTCAGTCCTATTAAATTTTTTGAAGATGGTTTGTCATTTTTGGTAGGTTATATTAGGTATAGAGTTTGTAATAATAATACAAGGTGCCCCACTAAGTATGCAGCGTCTAGTATTTACAGATTCGGATAGAACACATCATGTCGAGTATTTTGATGCATAACAAGTGGGGATCCCCGAATATAGCGTCATAGTCTAATTATTATAAGGTGTGAAGTTTGTGTCATGAAAACTTCAAGAAATTAGGGGGAGGGAACCAAGTGAAAAATCAATGTTTATTGAGAAATTTCAATACAACAGATTTTCGAAATGTCGGTCGTTCAAACAAATGGCATGGCCAAGTCTGGAATCGAAGTTTGGAACTGCTTTCTGCAAAACATCTGTTCCAATTTCCTTGACTTCGTTTTCAATTGCTGCTCTCAAATCGTCCAATGTTGAGAGCTGTGTAAGATACACTGTGTCTTTAAGACTTCCCCATATATAAAGTCGCATGGGTTAAGATCCGGCGAGTAAGGTAGCCACCCTATAGTATACTCTGTTCTCATAAAGGAATCCAACCCGATCGGTCTACCGTGAAAATGTTCCAGTAAGAGATCGAAGTTTCGTTGAGTGTGGTAAAATCTAGCACCATCTTACATAAACCAATAATCTCTTAGCTTGTTTATGCCATGCAATAATGGGATGACACCATCATTCAATATGTCAAAATAAGCTTTATCGCTTTCTATAAAAAAACTGACCCAATGACATCTTTGGAAAATAACACGCATCAAATTGTGAACTTAAGTGGGTTCAGTGGCCGAACTATTGCATGATGATGAGTTTCAGTGGCGCAGAACCTCCAGATCAGTTTGTTAACATATTCTTGGAGGTGAAAATACGTCTCGTCATTGAACTATATCTGATTTAAGAAAAAGATGGAACAGAGAAGCCAACCCAGGAATCCTGAATTCATTTCGTGAATTCAGCAGTCTCAATTCTTAGTCAAAAAGAAACCGACTTCCAAGTACACATATTTTAGAGAATATCGAGGATCGAGTAGACGACTTTCAACTTTATCAACAGAAATCATTACATTTCGTTTACTCACGATTTTTTCGTTACCATCAACCCCTATTGACTTCCAATATTGTTCGATGTGCGATCAAACGATGTTGTTTGATTTCTTTTAATATGTTTGAATATCAACATTTGATAGTAACTTCTACATAAACTTTTGTTGTTTCTGAATATTACACTATATGGAAAAAATATTGTATCTGTATTTTTGAGCATTTTGTGACAATAAGGAAGTGTGAAGAAGATTTTTACATTTCCTATTATAATCTGAAATCTGAGGACACACAGTTACTATATCAAACAAAACACCATGGGAATGGCCAGCTCCAACCTTTCTAAGCAGAAGTGGACTCTATCATAACTGTAAGTCCTGTATAGAACTAATGACATTTAATATATTTGTAACGATTAGAATTGAAAAGATTGATTTCAAAATTTTATAAGGTTTATTATTTTTATTATTTATGTAGAATTTTTAAATGGTAGGTGATTATATCTAGAGGTCTTTTAATGAAACGCATAAATTGAGGAAGTAAAAACACTGTTTATTAAAGACTCAAAAAATTGCGATTATTTACAAATGATTACTTACCTTTAAAGGAGATAAGTTTAACAAGAAAAATAACTAAAGAGGCATTAAACTGTTTGTTCGAAAAACTTTGAAAACTTGATGAAATGAGCGACCGCATCATGGTCCTTTGTCTCTCATTGAGAATAAATCTCCAAGCGTCCTCACCGGACGGCAGTCAAGTATGAAATCATTCGTCTCGACACCCTTCTGCGCATCGAAACGCTCAGACTTGACAATTTTACTGATTAATGATTTGTGCTGCCCCCTGAGTGAAGTATAACACCTTAGCAAGTACAGGTAAAAAAAAATTATTGAACACTGCGTTTATGAAATAATGTGAACTGAAACCGAATGATTATTTTATTCATAAATGTATTTTTTAGGATGACTGAAATTCGGTGAACAGTTGTGAAGCAATTGAAAGTAATTCCGTTTACTCTGCTTGTAATACTTAAAACAAATTATTTCTTTGAGAAAGACAAAATAAAAATGTGAAGATGTTCGTACCATTTTTTTTTTATTTATTTATTTACCCAATTCCGCTGAGCAATCGCATCATATGAGCTTAACATCTTCGTACCCTTCGCTGGTAGTCAATATAAGCGGATTTAATCTGATGATTGCGGAGTGGAGTTGGTTATAAGCTGGGCGAAATGGACAAAATAAGTGCAATTGGTTGTGAATTCACGTGGAGCTTATCAACACAGAAGTGTCTTCTGAAAACGTGGATTGACTTCCAAAGCAGATTCTATGACACTCTTGAAATATGATTACCTAAAAAGAATTGTGGGAAAATAACATAAAAATCCAATAGTTGATTTTATTTTTAACAAGATGAAGCATTGTTCAAAAAAAATTTAAGAGATTATAGATTTTATTATACATCTTTTCTAATTAATTGCCTCATTAAATAATTCAAAAATTTAAAAAAATATATATGTGAAACTTAAAATATGAAATAGATTTCGCCGTATATAAGAAGATAACTATAGTCTTCTTAAATGAATTTCATTTTAGGAATTATTTCTTCCTAATTTAAATGTTTTCAGAATGTTATGAAGATTTAATAAAGAAATCAAAAAAAGATGTGATCTCAAAATATACTCTTTTTTTCTCCTCAAAAAAAACAACGTGTGAATAAATAGTAATAACAGTAATTAAAAAAATCTTTGAATATTCTATAAATAACAAAAAAAATAACCATGGTAAAAAATTTTAGAAAGAAAAGAAAAGAAAAATATTCCACGATATTCAAATTACAACAAAAACACTATTTCCGCAATTATGATATTTCAAACTTTCTCGAAACTGTTGAATATATAATTCCTCCCCAGAAACATGATAATTTAAATAATTCATGTTCATATATTTGCGTAAAATTTTGCATAATTCATTATATTAATTTCGGAGTCAATTAATATAAATATAATTCCGAAAGCTTATTAAGCCTAAATAATTCATTTACTCGCACTTTAAAACGGAACTTTATGTATCATTTGTTTCGTTTACATATAATTATTACGTTTTCAGCAATATTTTTGTTTTTACCATAATAGTAAAATCAAAAATTGTATTTATTGCTAAAGAAGTTTTTTAAAAAAAATAACTAAATTTTGCGTTTTTTAGAAAATGCACGTTTAGTTTATTTAATGCCAGTGTGAGTTTGAGAATTTCATGTACACTATTATACTTTATCTACCAGTAGATTGACAGAAAATAAGATTGATGCGATAAAAAAAAGATGGAAAAAAAAACTACGAATTCTTTGCTTCAGACCCCAAAAAAGTGAAAAAACATTCATTTCTCATTTGAATTCTTTTTTTTATGATTGTATATTTAGTTTTAAACCCACTTCCTTGGAAGACCTTACAGTATCGTTTTTGCTAAAATACTTTACTCAGTACTGGTATTTCCACTAGGGCATTAAGAGTCCACGAAGGAAATGATAGATATCATCAGTGCAGATAAATATGCCCTTTCACAGATCTCGTGAAGGATCGCAACGTCTTAATCTTCTGTACGAAGACTAGATATATCTCCAACTAGAAGGGTTAAGCCAAAGCCAGTGATAGCTATGAGAACTCCACCCTTACTTGTCATATGACTGTCTACACGACGATCGTTCCCTTTGCCCCGTTTGTTTACGTAGGATGGGAATTCTTATTTTTACGGTAACGAGGACTCTTCAACTTTGAAATAATTGAGAAAAGTTAAGACCCAATCCTCAAACTGAACACTTACCAACTTTTTATTCAAAACTAGCAACCTTTGGAGACCAGCTGGTTCGTAGTGTCAGTGATAACTAAAAATTTCAATTAAATAATTTATGTAACTTGCTCCTAGGGTTTTCTCAGCAAAATATTCCGAATTTCAAATTTTGATAGACATATTATAGCGTTTTATCATTCCATTCATTATATTATATATAATTTACTCCTTTTTTATTTCTATTTTTATGCATTCCACTATATTTTGGAAAAACGATGACAGTATCTAAATTGTAATTAAAATCGCATTAAATGTATTTTTATTATATTAATATTTTTTAATAATACTTAAAAATGTAACTATTACTTGATTCTGATGTTACACTTTTATTATAAGTGCAACTAAATAAAAAAAACATTAAAAACATGTTTATACAAAAATTCACTACAATAATAGTACTAATAATAAAAATGGAAGTCATACAGATACTAAACAGAATTCTTCCGTAGTTTTGAACAACAAAAAAAATCCCATGTGATTAAATATTTGTTAAATTAATCTAAATAGTTTGTATTTTATTCACATCATTTAGAATATTATTGTAATATATCCTTAAAAATATACTGAAAAAGTATTTCAATTTGAGTGAAATTACTATTATTGAAAAAGGTAAATTTAAAACTTAAAACTGTGGAGAAAAAAACAATTAAATGCAAAGATATTTTCAAAAGTTAAATAATCAAGAGAAAAAAAATATTAATTTTTTTTTTATTTTGAATTCATTCTAATTGATTTTTTTTAAAAAAATTGCTCTTTTCTACACATATCCATATTCTAAAGTATATGTGTTCCAAGTTTGATAGTTTTAGGTTAAACGGGCTGATTGTAGAGGTCAAAGATATTCACAACTAGACGCAAAAACATTCTCCTTTATTACCAGTAGAAATAAAAACTAATAACCCTCAAGACAAACCGTCAACATTCGCTCATATCCCGCTAATCCTTACTTTGGAAAAAATATCAAATGCACTTCTTTGTACAATATGCATTGATAAAAAAATAGACAATATCCTCTAGCGTCTGTTATTGTAACAATTTCTCTAATTCTTTATTCCTTTTGAAAATGAACGATGTTTCGATACGCCACCAGTAGTCATCTCCTCCTTCCCTTTGTTCACCATTTTGAAAAGATTTCCTAAAGTAACGTGACTCAGCCTCAACAACTAGACGGACTTTGACAATTTTATTCGTTAATTAATTTCAAATCTTTATGTGAATAGCAAAACAATCAGAATGCTCTAATAATTTAAATTAGTTCTTTGATGTGATATTACATAATTAACTGACATTAGAAAGTTAAGACATTATTAAATGAATGCTATTAATAGCATATTTCAACAGCTAGACGCCTGAGGTGTCTGTTATCATTGAAACATTATTCTACTGGATAAAAAAAAACACTTCGTTTAAAGGAAAACTGCTTTTACAAAAACATTTTAACTCAGGCAATTATTCATGAATTTAATGCCAACAATATTTGGCTTTTAAGTACTGAATTTTACTCATATGCAAACACAAAACATCAAAGAAAATTTAAAAAAAAGTCGTCGCAATTTTCAATTACTAGAAGAATGCAGCTGATAATTAAAATTTTCTCATTATTTTCTTTTTCTGTTCCTTCATCTAAGCATCGATATCCACCGTCTTTTTCAAATTGTCTGAAAACAAAGGGCTTACCACATTCAGCCGGCGGCCTCAATCTCCCTTGTGTACTGCTTCCCACAGAAATCAAATATCCTTTGTATCGGCAATTGCCTCTGGCTATTGGTGAAAGGATCATTCACCAGGACTCGTTGTAGCTTTAAAGAAATTGAAAACGGAAATGAAGATCGAGTCCTTTTCTTTTCACAGTTTTTTTCCTTTCACAAAAAATAATAAAGGAAACGTTTCTTACGGTTCTATTTATCTAGTTTGAAAAGAATTTTCGTTACGTAGTAGCTATAATTTATATGCAGTACTTCAAATACAAATACAAATATGATATTATATGAAAATGTATTTCATCTTTATGTTTTTACTAGCAATTTTAGAAACAGCTGGTATGTCAAGAATATTAATTATGTTTAATTTCTATTCAATCTCGTACGTTTACGTTCATTTCATAATTTCATCAACAAAGCCGTTTCACGTACCAAATTATGATATAAATTAAAAACACGTTGATTTAATTAGTATGCATTTGTTTTGTTTGTTTACATAAATTTTCATATTCCTATTGTTCATTAATGGATTCTAAAACCCTTCGAGCCTTTGCACATGCGTCAGGATGCATTTATTTAGTAAGCGTAGGAATAAGAGAAATAGATGAAACGAGGAGATGCTTACATATAACAATAAAATGAAAGCGGGTTATTCAAAGGCTTAGAAAGCGAAACAAATGCGGATAATTTATAATATGGTGTGAAAAAGATTCTAATTTGAAATGCAATACTTTAGAACAGTTTTTATTTACTGTAAGGGGCCTAAGCATTAAAGTATGATGAATAAATAGAATATTTCTGTTCTTAATTTTGAAAATTCCTTTTTTAACAAAATAATATTTTTTTTTATGTTCAAACATTTCTTTTTTTATTTGTTATTGAATTTATTTGATAACATTTAGAAATTAACAACGACATGACTGACTAACATTGTGGCCACTCACATACAGAAAATGCCAGTTATATTTAATGATACTGTATAAAGCCACCCCCGAAAGCTTTTTTTGCCATTTGAACTAGCCATATAAGCAATCAATACGCAATTTTCCGTTCAAATAAAACAGTACGGTCAGACCTGACATGTACTGACACTCACATATACGTGAGGGGAAAAATGAACCAAAAAGTATCTAATGGTGCAGAAATCAAGGTCAAAGATTGGAAATTCCAGAAATGAGATCAGCCACCCACATCTCGCACTTTAGCTAGCGACAAGTGAAAAGTGTTCGTTTAGGGTTATTGAAAACGTGCAGTAATGAAGTTGAATTTCGTGGCCTGATTAGCAGTTCCATAAAATTTCAAAATAATTTGTTTTAAATTGTAATTTTTTAAATTTTTTTTCTGCATTTTATTCGACAGAAATTAATTGATAATGCAATTTCACTTTTCTCGTATAAATTAATTATTTATAAAATATGAGTGGCAATAATTAATAGAATTTTTCTATTTAGCTTTCATCAATGGGAACAAATAAAACTATCAAATATTTGATGAAACGATGAAAACGATTTGAATTGCATTTTAATAATAACTCGTCATGAAATCCTTAAAAATATATTTTTCAAATTCGAAATTCAGAAGAAATGTCATAATAATTAAATTAATATAAAGAAAACTGTTTTTTTATATTTTTAAATTATATGAAAATTATTTTTATGCAATAAAATTTTTCTGAGTTATAGAGGAATTTTCATTTAATTTTTAATTAATTCTAACTAAAATTTTGAAAAAAAATTGTTGCGGGATGCAAATTTAAATGAAAATTTATTTGTACCAAATTTGGTAGCCGTAGCATAAAATGATTTGCCTTGTAGAGCGCCAACATACATAGGCACACATTTTCTATGTTATTATTTTTAAAATATTGTAATATAACTTTGAATGGATGAAGCAGAAGAGTTTTTTATTTTCAATGGTTAAATGAATTGTTAATTTTTGGCAGCTGTTCAAAGTTCTTTGTCACATTATGCTCAGTATCAGAATGAAACTTTTTTACTAAAAAAAGTTAATATATGTGTGGTTTCGCGCTATACATACTAACCTTTTATTCACTAGAATGTAGATAAAAATGTATCGAACATTCGAAAGTAATCATTATTTTTTTTAATAGATACAACACCTTTATTGCAATTCATCATAAAAAAAATGGTCCAGGATGATAAAATAAATTTAAAGTTTATCGCGATGACTCATAGCATTTTAGTGGGAGGGGGGGGTAAAACTTTACTTTCTTTAAAAAGTTATAAAATATTTGATTCATTATTAGGTTTATATTGCTCGCAGTAATTCATATTTAGAGATCATTTTGTCGATTAAATGCAAAGAATAAAACTGACCGAAAAAATAATATGCATATTATTCTTTTCTGCTTTAAACTCTGCTTAAAGCAGTGGAAAATTAAATTTAAGCAATACTTTGAGTATTATGTTTGAAATTTTGTTATGAATTAAGTTATTTGTAGAAGAAAATCATTAAAAAATATATTTACTGGAGGAATTTTAATTAATCGTTGCGACATATTCGCAAACAAAGTCAGCTTTAAGTAATTAAACATTTTAATCTATGCTATTTTAATCATGCCATTTAGATTAACTCTTAACGTTTATAATATATATCATATTCTTGCTATTTTTTTAAAAAAAGGAATGCTTTTTAAACTAAAATTAAGAAAATTTCTCAAATTTTCATAGATAACTGATAAACAAAAAATCTTGAATAAGTAATTCATTTTTGTAGCCTCTTGACGAAGATACTTGTTTCAAAAATTCTATTTTGTTATAAATATTTTAGCTTTATTTGACGAACAGTGCATTCCTTAATTTAAAAATGCATTATATCGATTAAAAAATTGAGATTACTAAAATGAATGCTTAAAATGAACAATTAATTTTTCTAAGAATATTAATGTTTTAATGATTCAGGTATCAAGATTTCTTTCGTTTTCTCTAATAAAGAATGTTTTTTTAAGTAACAAAGTCAATAAAAGGTGCAAGCAATAGAAAAATTACTCAAGTACATGATTAATGAAGAAATGGTGAGGGCATTTGTACAGAAGGAAAAACATTAGCGCAAATCTTTAATAAAACTAACAAAATAAACCATAATTAAATATGCCGTAGTTAAATCACTTGTTTTTAATGAGTTAAAAATGGAGATACTATTTACAATTGTTTTTAGAAAAAAAGTTTTATAAATTAATATTTAAAAATATAAAGATTTCATTGAATTTAACGACATCTCCAAGAAAATGGCATCGAAAGATATATCCTTGATCTAGAATGCTTAACATTTCCGAATTAGCATTTAAATATGTGTACAGCTGTCTCTTTACTACATTGCTGAAACATGCCTTTTATAAATAAATTAACTCATTGTTCAAAGCTTCAAATATTTTAAGTTGTTCAACTGTGTGAAAAATTATTTTGAAATTTCTCAAAATAGGGAGGTTTTTATCATAAAAAAATAGATGAATAGAAACTTCAGAGCAAACTTACCGTACACTTTTTTCTTCAAATATTTAGTTAAAATATATATTAGAATATGAATTAATTGTCATTTTTACTCACTTTTATATTTTCAATTTTTTTAACTATCTTTATCAACAACATTTCAGTTATGTATTTTTTCTAGGATTTGATGGTCTGATAATTTGCATAATTTCAAATGTTTTAAAGAGTAAAAATCGTTTTCAAAGAAAAGAGAAAGAGTAATATTTCTCTTTTCTTTGAGAGTTTAAAAAGAGAGAGTTTTAAAGAGTAATATTTCTCTATACATTATCAGATATAATTCATATTTCAGGAATCGTTTTCAAAGCATTCTACTTCTCTAATATAGAGTATCTGTTATTGTTGTTTCTAATGTCCCTTATCATAGACAAGCCCACTGACTTTAGAAGTCGGTGATTTTAAGTCAAAGGTGCATCTCTTGTTTTTCAGTAGCGCCATCTAGAGCCAAGAGTACGACTTAGCTACACACACGTCACAACCCTTTTTACGGGACGGACTTCATTCAAGCATTTCATTCATTCATCCAAAGATCGTAATTTAGACCCAAATCAGAGAACGATCACCCCTGATACAATAACCCCAGTGGTATTAATCTCGACATGGAGGGATTTGTGACTCCGACAGATTTATATGTGCGCCAGTCACCGCACACACAAGGAGTCTTCGGCCGGCGGGATTCGAACACGCAATCCAGGCTAAGAAATTATCTATTTCATATTAGATACAATACCTATATTGTATCTAATATGAAATAGATAATTTCTTATAAAGCAACGAATGTATGATTTAATTTCATTACCAAATAAAATAAACAAAACAATAAGTGTTCTCATGGTATTATATTTTTTTTAAACATCAATGCAAGAAATATTTCCTTAAATCTCTCAAAATTTAGCGGCGATTCTAAATCTCTGACGGTTACGTACATTTCTGGAAAGATTCAGACAGTTTATACCATTCTAAAGCAACTTCTTGAAAACTAATAACATTTGGAATTAAAGAATGAAAATAATAAAAAAATAAAATGCACTGGAAGAACAACGTAAAATATCATTGAAGTAAACCTTCATCTTTAAAGGATGCCATTGCAAAGAAAGAAAAAAAAACATCATAATTTTTTTTCAGTAGAATTTCTATGTTTTTGACTGTCCTGTTCTTGATAAGTCTTTTTGATAGCTTATATTAGTTTCTGAGAATTCATTGAAAGAAATTCAACTTTCCAATAAACGAATAACTAATTGACACTAAGATGAAAATTTTATCAACTCGAAAATTTTCTTCCTCTAAATTTTCTTCATGCAGTTATTTCCTCGTTTTGATTCAAATTATTAAAAAAATCTAAAAATGAAAGTGTTTTCTAACTTTGAAATTTTAGTATTTCTTTCCGAAAATCATGATCAACTTAGAAATACTGGAACAGTAAAAACTGCAAATTTTAAATTTCCCCTCCGCAGATCAGATTTAAAAAAAAGTTATGAAGTCGATATGATTAATTTCAAATATAATTTCGCAGAAAATATTCATAATATAAATTTAAAAAACAAGTATGAGGGAAATAGTCTCACTTTTTTCAGCTCATATGTTTATCACGCGTCTTTATTATTTCAAAGTAAGAAGATGTTAAAAGGAGCATATTAAATTGCCAGATACTTGTATAATAAACTAATTAAATTACGTGGTAATTAAAAGGCTACAATGATTAATATATTTTCAGTTTTCACTGTCTTTTACATTAAATTAATTTATAATGTAATCGTCTCAACATTCTAATAAAATACACTACAAAATTGCTTCTCTACTAAATTTATATAGAAAACAAATATTTCCATGTAACAAAAATGAAATTGTCTGCAAAGAGATTAATATTCTGACTTAATTAAACTATATCGAAAATTACTGCTCCCAGCACAAGTCACAAGATAAAGTGAAAACAAGATCAGAAATTTAAGACCTTAAGTGAAAGGAAAATATTTTTCTTCATTATGGGTAACAGTATTTATCTCTGGTAATTACATTAATCCCCTTGATTAAATTTTTGCATGTACTCTGTTCCTGACACTTCAAAATCTTCTTTCGTTGACATTTCTCACAAAAAAAAATTAACAATATTTCTGATTTTTTGAACGTTAAATGCTATGTTTCAAAATGTAAAATCAATTATAATTGAAAGGAAATAAATTCATACATGTTATAAGGTTCGGATTATAATTTGTATATGTAGTTTGGTTGTTGCGAGTAATTAGTATTCATTATATTCAATTTTGGAATTAATAATGTCTTAAGGTTAGATATTTTAAATATGTTAAATATTTTTATGTATTTAAAGGTTCATATTTCATCATTTTTTTTAATTATTAGTGCCTTTTTGATATATATTTTGAGATTGACTTTGCACACGTATTAAATATCCAATATGCTTTATAAAGTTTTTATCGTTCACAACTTATAGCTTACAACTTATAGCAACTTATAGCTTATATTAGTTCACAACTTATAAGACAGAAGTCTTATGTGTGTAATGTACATGTTGTAATTCACTCAGTTATTGGAAAAAAAATTCTGTTATGTGCATTTTCTTTTCAAATTCCAAATTATATCAAAGTAAACATTTGAATGCGTCGCAGTCTATTTACTTAGACATATTTTAATGTCCGAGACCTAAGCAAATATCAGAAATTTAATTATATTTACCTTTAAGAAAAAGTACTAACGAAATATAAGAGTTCTTTTTAGTTCAAATTCGTATAGCATGTAATAGCTATCTTGTTAGACTAAAATCGTGTTATATCTCACAATTTAATGAAGTTGTTTGGCTTGTCAGAATTTCGTTATGCTAAGCTTTACAGTTATATTATAAATATGTAATTTTCTCGAAAACTATCACAAAGAAATTCATAAAATGGTTTTTCTATTCATTCAAGTGAAGCTAAAGAATCGATGTTTTGAATTAATCGATAGAAAATATTATTTAAAAATTCAAAATAACATCTAGGAATGTTGTAGTATTATTTTTACATTTTTTTGAAATAAAAGGATCAAGAGTTTATTTAGTAAATGCATTTCAATAATATAGCGTAGTATGTAAAGATGTATTTAAACTGAAAGAAAGTTTATGATTTTAATGCATAATGCTGGGAATTACCGCAAAAGAGAAAGGACAAATGATGAAATAGAATGTAAGCTACTTTTCTCTGGAAAAAATAAATTTTTATGTACGACCAGCTTAAAGTGACAAAATAATTTGTAAAAATTATTTATTACCTAAACTTTTAATTAATTTTTTCCTATACATTATGCAACAATGTCTTAATAGCTTCTTTGCTCAAATATCTTTACATTTCAAATTTTAATACAAATATAGACTTTCGGTATGTCATACGTTTTAGTATTCAATTTCATTTCAATTAAAATTAAAACTAATTTCATTGGAAGTATAAGAAAGTTCTAAAGTCTCAAAAAATGAGTTTAAGCGTATCTTCTAAGCATGTTGGGAAACTGTATAAATTTATTTCATTATTGATTTTTTAAAAAAGAATAGATTCTGAACAATTTTTTTTTTTACTGGGAAATAAATTCCATTTCAATTTATTTTTCTAGCACAATAAATATATAAATAAGAATATAAACACATTATTAGATAATATTCTAATATATTTTACAAACAATATAGTTGACATTATGTCTACAATTCTCTTATTTATTTCATTCTTATTTATTCTTTATTCATTATTTTCTTCCTTCTATTCATATTCTTTATTCATTCTCTTCTTCATTCTATTCATATTCTTTATTTATTCTCTTCTTCATTCTATTCATATTTTTTATTCATTCTCATCTTATTTATTTATTTTTATTTAATTTTATATTTTCTAACTCAAGTTGATATATTTTCTTATATATAAAAATTAACAGACCTCGATATTCGATTTCAATATAAAACAATTTTTCGAAGCTGAATTATACGAAAATTAGAAAGAAAAAATTAGAAAACTTCCTTCTCCCTTCAGATAAAAAGACTTTATTATATTTCTTACAAATCTTAATTAAATAGCATAAAAAGAGATTTTTCTCTCTTTGAAATCAGTTTAATTGAAAATCTTTTTAGTTGCGCTTTCGTCAGTTTATGGAAAATCTGTTTTATTTTTGAAGCATTCGAATAGAAACTGAATTTAAAATAAACATTTTGTTTTGTTAAAAGAGTCGATTCAATATCAGAAATGGTTATTAGGAATGATGTTTTATTGCTATCTTATAACTTTACTACCGCTTTAAAGCCCTGGGAAGAGATGTATTTATACAGCATTTTGTAGAATTAGATTATTGAAGGCGATGCTACAAAAATTTATAAACGATATCTTTTTCAATAAAATAAATCTTCTTATAAATGTTTGTTTAATTGAGAATATTCATTTTGAAGTTACTTTTTTATAAAAGTTAATAATATGAATATTCAGATTGTAAGGGTTACACCGTTTTCCTAAAAAGAATAAGAATAATTCTTCAAATTTATTTCTTTTAAGTTAAAGTGTCATTAATACAAAAAGTGTTCAAGATAATTTCAGAATAATTATATTCACTTCGAAAAGTTTCATATTGTTATTCGTATTTGTTCTGTGGTTTACATTCTCATGCAGTGCATTCATATTTAATCTACGGTGAATGATTGTATATCTACCCAAAATTGTTTATGGAAAAGATTTTTATTTTTATTTTTTTAAATATTAGCTTTTTTTGTTCCATGTTCATTTTCCCCCTTTTTTCCATACAAATTATATTAATTAAAATCAAATTAATAATGGCTTTCTTTCACTATGATTGCAGTTCATTTTACTTTCCAACATTTTTGATCGGGAAAGACGAAATTTAAAGTTTTAATTATTGTTTGAAATTTTGTAATTTGATCATATTATTAAGAAAGAATACAAAAATTTGAAATTTCCAAACGACTCGCATCTTTTATGACAATTTTGAACACAATGAAATGCATGGAAAGGAAGGTACTTATAGAATTCAGAGAAAGGATATATTCAGTCAGTTCTTTGAAATTTTGCTTCTTCAGTATGGTTTTTTTTTTTTCTCTTTTCAAAGCTTATTATTTTTCAATAAATTCTCAGACTGGTAAAACCTTTTTCAAATCTTTCCAGGGATATAAATATCAGCAATACAGAATATCGATTAAATTACAAGAATTCCTGAATTTTTAAAAAAAATTTCTGTGACATTATTTGAGGAAGAAATATTACCTTGAGAATACTATGTATCGAATTACTCAATGCCTTCAATTCCCAATTTTCTTGAAATAGCAAAGAACTGAAAGCATATATAGTAATGCTCTTATCAGCCAGAACTAAGCTCTTAGGATTTACTCAGAGCTTTAGTTTCATATATCATTAAAATCTCTTTTGAAAACTTCCATCTTTTCTGAAACAGAGGTTCTAAATTGAAGAAGCATCAAAATTTGTAAAAATATTTAACATTTTAAAAATATTTAACTATTTTCGAATGTTAATTCAACGTATAATCTAGAAAATATTGTCGTACATTAAAGAATAAGATATTAAAATTCAGCATTTACAGTATTGTTTAATATAGTATTTAAAGCAATAAAAGTATATAAAGTAATGAATATTACGCATGCATGAATTATGATCTTGAGCTTGTAACATTTGAAAAAATTATAAACATGATTTTTTCTCGTAAATATCTAAATCTTTTAATTTTGAAATAAAAATAACGACCTTTACTATTGTAATAGTAAAAGTAACACAGTTTTCAAATCACTTAAATGAATTACATTCTTCAAATTTTTAAATATATAAAATAATTTCTGTATTTTAATTTTCTTGTATGCGAAGTAAACAAAAAGTACCGGATATAGTCGTAACTTTTGGCCGTAGTGCTTCCAACTTGCTTATGAGGAGCACATGCTGATGTATCTTACTGTACACAGCTCTCAGCCAATCACGGCAGGACAGTACAGAGGAAATGTATTATCTGTTGCGGAGGGAAGCAGTCGAGTATTCTGGTGTGATAAGTCGTGTTAATTTTGGAAGACATATAAATAAATATATTTTTACATAATCTTGTTGGAATTTCTACAACTCTTACAAAATGGAGTCAGTTTAATATACCCTCTTATTTTATTGTTAGTTATCAATCTTACCTTTGATCAGTTCTAATTATACTGACAACATTGAACGATACTGTTTAGTTAAAAAATTAACCAATAATTTCTTAATTTAATTTATTGCTATTTTAAAGAAATAGATATTTGGAAGAATAAAAATATTTATCAAGTTTCATTGCCAAAAGTAAATATTTCAAACTATTATTTTTAACCTCATAGCGTTTATGGTACAATTAAAAACTGATATTTATGTTTGTGTAATATAGAGAGACTAATATACTTATTGTGCTAGAAAAAAATTGAAATTAAATTTATTTCCCATTAAAAAAATAGCTCAGTATCTATATTTTTTTTTATCGAAGTAATAATCAAACAAATTTATACACTTGCCCAACATGCTTAAAACATATATTTTTATATTTTTTTCTTTTATCTTGAAGTACGTTAGTTAAATTTTCTATACATTATGCAACGAAAAGAAGTCAAAAAATGGAAGTAAATTATAATTCTTTATTCATCTGATTACTGCTTTATTATTCACACTCTTTGAAATTATTGATTCTGAAAGATTATTTTTTGATCATGCGTCTCCAACTGTGCCATTAAATGACAAAATGTTATGTTATTCTTAGAAAGAGTTATTATTAAAAATGTTATATATTATCCTCAGAAAACTTTTAGTCTCAGAAGAGTTGAATTTTCGCATTCAGGTATCCATTTGTAAATTTCTAGAAGTTAATGAGATAGGGAAAGCAACGTTGAACCATGTAAAATAACTTCTAATTTAAATTATTTTTTATCTGTATACTGAATCGAAAAATTGTTTGCAAATCAATTTTTAGGCAATAAAATAATTGTTTGTCCTGTAAGAGTGACATATAAACATTTGATAATAAGAAAAGAAGGAGGCATTTTGGAATATTTTTGCTGTAAAAATTTCATTTTAAAACATTTTCTACTATTATTTTTAATTCGTAATTCATCAACGAATTCCAAGGAAAAAAAGATATTTTGGTATTTTCCTAAAGATAAGCACCTTAAAAAGACATCTAATCAGTTAACTGAAAAAAACTTTTATTTAGAATCAAATTTTGGAAGAAGTAAATTTTCTCAGTTGAAAAGAATTTTATAAAGGAACTTAGCATTGAATCGTTAAAATGAATTATATTGCTTATGTTAGTTTAATATAATGCATTGAAATTAGATTAGTTACAAAAAAATACATAGTTGGCCTTGAAAGTTATCTAATGGAGTAGTACATTGCAGAATTTAATCTGAAAGCCGAAACACTTAAAAGAATGAATTTGAGTATAAGTATTATGGTAGTTAAATTATAAAAGTTAAATTACAAATTATCTGGTATAAATATATGCAAAATAAATATATAATTGTATAAAATATACAAATAAAACTTTTCTCAACCTACAGCGAATAGGAAGGTTGTTTGTTTGTTTTTTGATATTTGGTATGAACATAAGTACATGCATCTATTTTCTATATGAAAAAAATCTGACATATCGAAAAAAATTCCATATTCAAGTTTGTTTCTGTTTCAAAGACTGATAGTCTCCCTCTTCCCTACTAGAAAAACCCGATGACAAGGGAGTCATAGAAAATAGTAGTAAATATCTCTTTGAACTTTCTTAGAGATTCTAAAAAATTTCTACATGAAGAAAAGAATAGTAATGTGAAATATACTGGTGATCGCCATCCGCGTTCGCACGGGCATTTCGGGAACTTCAATATTAAGAAGTAGGGGACTAAATGGCGCTTTGGTTTATTTGCTTTTAAATACTCAAGAAACGTTAGAAAAATATATTTAAATCATTATCAGATGTTGACAATGTCATTTAATAAAAAAAATCATTTTCTATAGTTTAATATCTTTCTATCAATTTTGATATAATTGCAATTCGTTTTCATTTCTTTGTTGTTCTATTATACGGCATAACAAAATTTTTGCAAATTTTTATTCTAATATTCCTTTTGAAGTTTTATGTAAGGGGTCAGTCTTCATATTGTTATGAATTTGTAATGCCGTTTCGCAACACAGTTAGTTTACTCGCAGGAAAGACAGTTTTACGTACAGTTCTTTTGGATGCTGAATGTATGTCGGGTCAATGACCAATGAATGTCGGACTTGGAGATAAACTTAATGACCATTTGTCGATCGACTTGGTGACAAAATGAATGGTACTAGAACCTTCAGGAACTTTAGTGATAGTATCAATAGAAGGCGAATTATATTGAATTATCTTCGAGAACCTTCTGTGCCCTGTTCCGGAAGCTATAATAGGTAGACAAACCAAGCTGGAGTCAGTGCGCGTATAATCAACGACAAATTAGTTGGATCAGTTCAACAAAGCTCAAGCGATTAGTGGATTGAGAATTGAGCCGTGTGATGAGTCTTAGAGATAAGTATTAAAGAAGAATGTAGTGTGTGTTGAGTAACCAGTGGCGTAGTAGTGAGTCGGCAGTTGAATACAGCTAAAGCGAGAAGACAGCTGAGAAGAGCAAGTGTTTGGAGAGTCGTGAATAACTGCTTTAAATCTCCGTTTTTACTCTTTTTGGTCGCTTTGTGTGGTGTTGTGGTTCTATACTTCTACTTATGGTTGTTTATTGTTTACTATTTCTGACCTGCCGAATGATATAATTGCTGCTTTGTATTGTTTGTTAACATAGTTTCACCATCTGTGTCTTCGTGTTGATAAACGTCGTTATTAGTTATTGTGATATGTGATCCATATCACAATACACCCACTACAACGAGCCGCCGAGTTTATGAAATTTTCTGTGGAGAACTATTTCGTAATAATATGCAAAGTTATATAAAATCATATGAAAAATTTAAATTTAGCCTGAAACTAATTATATGCTATAAAATTAATGTATAAATTACTTCGTGCACTGTTAATCAAATAAATATTTTAATTTCCTCGGAAATCTGGGAATCCATTCCCAACTTCCACTAAATATAGAAGCATGAAAAAGAAGAATTTGCTAACAGCATTTCTGAAAACTGAATACGATCTTTAAAATATAATCTTATGAAAACATAGACTTTTGTAAACTCAAACATAGACGAAATTCTGGACTTGGGTCTTCTTAGAAGAATGTTATGAGAGTGAATTCCTTTTTGAAACGCAACCTTTTTACCCGTGGGTTCTTCTGGGAATAACATTCAACAGGAATATTCTGGTTCTTGAAAACTCCCCAAGTTTTCTCATTATTCGCTGAAATCTTTATTATTTTTTTTCAGTTTGTTGTATGAAACTTTTATTCTTTCTGCTACACTGCTAAAATGTTTATGTTTGATCTAAAGAAGAGAGATAAAGACCACCTATATTGATTATAATATATTTTATAAGAACGTCCTAAATTTATCCTCACAGTAAATACGAGAAAATCAATATTATACGAACGAGTTAATACTTTTCTAAATTATTAATTTTGTAATTATAAGATTAATCGTCAAGTATGATATGTAAAAAAAAGATGCTAATACAAAAGTATTTATATTTTTTTTAATGTATTTGAAATTAAGTTTCACAATCGTATTTTCTTTGACGAAATACAAAGCTTTACTTTAAATATTGGTCTGCAAATACTAAGAGAAAATATATTGTTGCATGGATTTGTATATGTATTAAATTGAAACAAAAAAATATTAAAAATAAAAAAAACTGTGTTTGATTCTGTAATCAACAATAATTTAATAACTAAAAAACTTCAATATTTTTTAATAATTTGTAGTATGCGAAGATTAAGTATATATTTTAAATTTATATTGAAAAAGTACTTTCCTAATGCATCTGAATTTTTAAAACTTCGGAAAAGGAAGAAATCACAACTAGTCATAAGAAATAACGTCACAATGTCAATGTCTTCATGTTTGTTATTAAACATATAAGATGGTTGGAATTCCTTAGATTTCTAAATACAAATCTTAATACTAATTAAAAATTTAGCTATTTTTCTTAAAGGCAATGAAATTTCTGATTTTGGACATTTAACCCTTTCGTCGTCCTCTCCTGTGAGCGAACATTTCTATTTTTCCTCTGTATTTCGCCGCTTTCGAACAAACAGAAATAAAAACTCAAACAAGTAAACATTTACAAAGCGTTTTAAACGTTTAAAAGTTTTAAAATGCACAACACTTGAAGCGTGCTAATTGTTTATGTAGAACACTTGAAGCGCAGAAGTTTCACATGAACGCACTAGATGCGGTACAGACGACGAAGAGGTTAAAAATATATATCGACATTAATCAGGTTTTCAAAATATGAGGAATCGTATTTGTGGGGGAGAAATGAGTTGTATAAAAATGCAAGAAATAAATAAAGTTTGAAAAATAATGGCATTTTGATTTACTTCCCTATGAAGTGTTATTAAAAGGCTACTGAAAATTCCATTTTCATAATTTAATAAATTACTTTACAACTTTTTTTTCAATGAACATGCACTAATATTATTATATTTCAAACAGCTATTAATTTATTTATAGAATTTCTTTCTAGACAAAGCATATACATTTTTATTTGTTTAACGAAATCTTATAGTTTCATTTAAGAGGCTCGTTTTAAGAATTGCAAAAAACAAAAATTTGTGAATTAAGTAATAAGCAGCCCTCTCCCTCCCCCCAAAATGACTAAATATTATGAATTCGCTTTAATTATCTATATTTTAGATGTAAAATTCATGTAATTTTATATTATGAAAGCTTATTTTAAAGAAATCTTTGAAATAAGCATCTTTGTCTTTGTTTCTCTTTATAAACAATTGATAAGCAGCACGTATAACATTACGTGTGCTTTGTTTTCTAAAACTGCAATTTTGTCTTCTATTTTATCGAATGCTATCAGCACTCATCTCGTGAAAAATATCATCAAGACCTTCATTTCCATCTTAAAGCACTAACTGTGGTGTTTTCATTAAAATTTGTAACACTATGCAATATGCCATGATCCAAAGGATATACAGAAATCAAAATGTATTATTCATCGGTTTGAAAAAAATTAGATAGCTGTATATTTTTTTAGTAGCTCATATAACTTTTAATTGCTGCAATTTCTCAGGATAGATGATTTCGTTGATTTTATTGAAAATGAGGATTTTTTAGAAGTTGGGAAAAAATTAATCGGAAAGATAGATATATTGAAATCATTTTCGTAATATGAAAATATCTTTCAACTGTTGTTGTATATCTAAGTGTCGTTTAAAGTTTCGAAGGAAATTTCATTAAATAGAAAAATAAAAAATATTAAATGGATCTCGGCCTAATGAAATATCAACTATATATTCAAAATATTAATAAAACATAAAGATAATTGAATTATCTACTAAGAATTCTGACAAATATCTGCTAATGTAAAGTTATCTTAAAATTAAACTCATTTTTGAGGTTAAAAATATATACCCCTTTTCCGTTAACTTTTGGAACAAAGAAAACATTTCTTTTAAGGAAGTGTTTTTATAGGTTATAGATATTTCATTATGACAGATACCTAATAAAGTATGAATATATGTTTCTTTTCAAATATTGCATAATTTATAATCAAATATCATTTTGAAACATTTTTTAAAGAACTAGAATCAGCTGGGAAGTTTTTATTCGGCATCTACGCAGCATCTTGAAATATTTTTGTGTTCTTTTTATATAATAATTTTGAAATCTGAATAATTTTTAAAGTTAAGTATTGCACAAAATTTCTAACATTTAATATGTAACATTTTAGCTATGGGAGGGGTATAGCTGCTTCATGTATGATGAACAATAGAAAAATTCAACAAATATAAAAATATTTGTAAACTAATGAAACTAATATTAATATTTTTTTAATGGTGTTTAGGCTCTGTATTACGGCTTTTTTGTAAAACTGGAAAGATTACACTTACCATTTTCTCGTATACGAAGTATGCTAAGAGATAGTCTTGCAATCGTCAAAACATTGGTTCTCCAGATTTTAAAGTATTGCCAAGTTTCAGAACATCCTTCAGTTTGAAAAACATATTTTTGGAATTGTATTCTCATTTCAGTCTTCGTTCCATTCATGGCCTTCTCCAAGATGCAAAATTTTATCCACGGGGGGGGGGGGGGGGATAAAACCTTTATTATAGATTATGCGAAGAAGTTTTAGTTACAATATTTTCGCTGGTTTCTAGTTACAATAGCTCTCCTTTTTTCGTCAAGTAGCTGTACAACCAAACAGTGTAAACATTTCTTAGTATCTGAAGTGTTATATACAAAATAATAGAATGACAGAGAAATAAATAAGCCCTTAGAGCTTGAAAATCTAAAATACTATTGCACGTGCAAATACAAGCAATAAAACATAACTTAAAATTTGTAAATTCTTGAAGACATTTAAGAACCTAATACAGAACAAAAAAAATTATTGTTCAGATATTGTTAACCAGTTAAGTATTTCAGCTATTTGCAATACACCTCAAGACATTATTCTCAAGTATTTCGAAAATTATCGCTACTCATCCTCTTGAACATTATTTGTATTTAATTGAATTCTGAAAATACATGTTAACAGGAAAATGAGAAATTTCCTCTTTAATAGGCTCGTAATGATTTGGAACTCCAACAATTACTCGTAGCTCCATCGGATGTTTCAAGTGTATTATAATGAATACCGAATAGGCATTACGTTTAAAATTATAAGCTGGTCCATTTAAAAGTGAACGGAAATGTGGCGATTTCCTTTCATCAATTTCATCATTTGGCATTTGTTTTGTATGGATGCATGGAGACTCCAAAATGCTCGATGGAGATTTTGACGCTCAATAAATAGTTTATTTCAGCAATCAAACAAGATGCGATCGTTTAATGAGGCATTCATTATCAGTGTTTGTGGAGTGTTTTGGCTACGGAAAGCCACGTGAAATGGTTTAAAATAAATCATACATGAAATCGATGTTTCAGAATATCCATATAATAGAAAATAATTACTGATTCGTTTAGTGATAGTTGGGATATTGATATTCCTCTTGCAAAATAATTCATGTATTTAAAAGATTAATAATTTTGTAAAAAACAGGAATTTTTTTTAAATTCTGGATCCTGCAGTTGCAAATAAGTTTGACCTGTGTTGTTGTCTACGAGATTTTTTTTCTGCTATCCATTTTCTTTGTTTTATGTGGTGCCGCGGTGGCCTGGTGGTAAGGTCTCGGCTTGTGAGCCGTAGGGTTTCAGGTTCGAGACCCGATTACGCCGAAGAACCGTCGTGTAAGAGGGTCTGTTGCACGTTAATTCCGTCATGCCAAACGTCCTCCCGCTGTTGTGGTGTGGTGTGGAGAGGGGAGTGCCAGCTCAGGTGTCGTCCTAGTCATCTGACCACGGTTCAAAATTACGAGGTCCGTCCCAAAATAGCCCTAGTGCTGTTTTATAACAGGGCGTTAATATAACTAAACTAAACTATTTTTTATGCATGCATTTTATGAATGACATCAATTTGCACTGTGGGCTACGTCCGAGATTTTATTGTATAATAATTTAGATTTTTTTGCATGAAATAGATTGAAAAATCATCCATGAAATCCAAATATTTTTTAATCGGTAAAACTGGATTTTTTTCGCTAAAAACAGGTATAAAAAAGTGCTTTAATTTAAATGTCTATCAAATGATTTTCAAACACTCGTAGATAGTTTGATAAATATATTTCTTAGTTTATGAACTAGAAACAAAATTCTCTTTATTTTTAAATCTTTAAATATTCGCATTGGACTGATAAATATCATGAAATTTTCAATTTTTTCGCATTATGAAGCAATAAAATAATTATAATAATAATGTTTTAATTTGATGCTAGATAATTTTATTATTGTACTAAAAAGTTTATAATTATTTTAACTGTCTTTTACTTCTAAATTTAATTTCTGACTCATTATTATAAATATTAGGAATCTGAATAAATTTTTCTCAAATTCGGAGGCAGATGGCGCTACTGTTATAAAGTCAAACGTTAAGGGGAAACGTTAAGGGGTCTTTTTTGCTGTTGTATCTCATTGTATACTGACATCGCTTCTTGCCTGTGCAAATTATGCCTCCAGAATGAGATAAAACGAAATTAAAATACCAAAAGTTTCTTCGATCACGCGACTGTTAAAATATATTTACAATATACATTCTCAGCATGAAAATATCTTTCGCCGTCTTCTCCTGTCCGCGAAAATTTCTGTTTTTCCTCTGTTTTTCGCTGCATTAGAATAAACGAAAATAATAACTCAAACAAGTAAGCATTTACAAAGCGTTTTAAACGTTTAAAAATTTTAAAATGAAGAACAACGCTCGAAGCGCGTTGCGGCCACCCTGCATAATTTTCGCTTGAATGCGCTAGACGCGTTACGGGCGACGAAGAGGTAACATTATAACAATTACCTTTATCAAATATCTGTAATATGGTACTTGTTTAGAATTATAAGTTGATATTTTTTTTAAAAAATTAAGTCATCTACCTAATT
The DNA here is from genome assembly GCA_026543865.1 of Argiope aurantia. NCBI lineage: Eukaryota > Metazoa > Arthropoda > Arachnida > Araneae > Araneidae > Argiope > Argiope aurantia. The sequence continues at coordinate 167,447 of JAPMOR010028661.1, forward strand.
TTATTGTAATCTCCTTTTTCTATCGAAAAGCAATTGAAATCTGCATAGGTGACTCTATTAGTCTCTCATTGAATTCAAAGCCACTCAACTCACATAGAATTCAAAAGCTTGTTGACTGAAAGTACGCAGAGTGCACATTCGTTTTAAACTCCTTTCCGAACTTATTCGAAACACCAAAATTCGACTGCTTCCATTTCACTGTATCACTCAACAATTCAGGAGAACTCATCAAAATGTGGTTTCATTTCAACAAGGGGCCCGTGAAATACCTCTGTACAGCAAAATTCATTGCAGTTAGTTAATTGAGTTCGGGATATTATTTTGGCTGTTTTAATTGCATCTTAGATAAGTTTGGAAATGTTCGGACTGCTCGAGCAATAATTAATTTCATTGATTTGGGTTTTAATCTCAAATTTACTTTCCTAGGCATCTTTTCGTGAAGCTACATGATTAACTTCATGATAATTGGCAAATTTTATGTCAACTATTTATTCTTTTATTACACCAGCTGTTTAAGAGTTAATTTTGATCAGAGAAAGAAAAAAAAGAAGAGTTATTGTAACACTCATAAATTCTTGGATTTCCTTAAATGGATTAGTTTTTCCTTTAAAATGCTATTGATCGTTTAGTATTAACCATTTTAAAGTTTTGACTAAAAAATTATTAATGTTTTTTTCTTAATAATGCTTTAAATTTATTTATTTTAATTATTTTAATGTTTATCTCATTCTAAATTTCATTATAATTTTGTATAGAATATAGGAGGCCGTTGTGGAATGGCACTAAGGACTCGGTTTTGGAACCGGGCTTCAGATTCGAGACCCGATTCTACGGAAGAACGGTCGTGTAAGCGGGTCGTCAGCTGGTGGACGTTAAATCCGTCTTGACCAAACTTCGCCCCTTTAATGTGGTGTGGAAGCTTAGACAGGGGGTGCTAGCTCAAGTGCCGTCATTTGTCCGCAGTTCAGAATTACGAAGTCCGTCCCAAAATAGCCCTAGTGTTGCTTTAAAACGGGACGTTGATATAACTAAACTAAACTAAATTTTTATAAGTTCTGATTGAAAAACTATTAAAAGTTTATTTTTCTTCAAGAATGTATTAAATTGATTTATTTTAAAGTTTATCTTATTCTAAATTGAATAAGAATTTTGTATGGGATATATGCAGATTCTTAGTTTAGAATAGTTACATTAATGCTCCGTTCTGAAGCAAGTAAAGTCTATTTTGAGGTAGACTCGGCATCTTCCAAATCAAAACAACAGGATATTGTTACGAATCCGTGATGCTGCATCCCAGCATAGTTGGTTCCATCATCAAAAAGACCGTTTTACAGTCATCTGTATTGGAGTCCGGGTGTCGCGTCGGAGGTCCCAGAGCTTGGCAACCATTTGGCGACGAATTTGGTAACTTTGGCGCCAAAATAGATTATACCTGAAACATCGAGAATTTTCCCGATCCGAGCAGTAGGAGCCGAGATATGCCTCGAGCGTTCCTGATTGGTTGAGAGGCTTCTAGCCCCGCCTCCTGAGACCTATAAAAGCAGGCATTCTGCAGCTGTCAAAGAGCAGTAGTCGGAAGCGACGGTGAAGAACGAGTCTTCCAAAGTTAAGCAGAGCAGCGATGGAGTCAAGCTAGTGCTGAACTAAGCTGTGCGCTACTGTCTGCAGTAGAGTCTTGTGCGCTGCTGTGTGCACGTCTCGCGGCTGAAGATAATTGTCTTTTCTATGCTGTATATAGTTGTCGTCTTTGTGCTGCCCTGTGTCTTCGTGTAAATAAACGTCGGTTTTGTTTTTGTTTTTCTACTGCCGCCTGCTGATTGAGCATTTTCCACACCATATAACTTCCACTATTCAAACGAACCCGGAAATTTCGTAACAATATCTTAGATCCATTACGTCACGAAATCAAATTTAACACATATCTTGGTAGCATTCACTACAGTTCTGTATTGAAATAATGTTTTGAACTTGGAATTCTCTTTATTAATTGTAAAATTCATAATATAATCCACATTTTGTGAATGAATATGACACTAAGAATAAACTAGCTGTCAGAGTTATGGTTCACCAATGTTGAAATTCATTTACCAGATAAGAATTCTCTCATTATTAAGGAACATTTCTCTGTCTCACATTTTTGATATCACCATGAATTATATTTATGCTTTAAAAAGTATGATTCTTTCTCACAAAGCGAGGAATCCATGAAGGAATAGCTATTAATTTTAATCTCAATATCAAATAAGAAATAACTTTCTAAATTTCTTCCTCAAAACTAATAAGTAGATAGCTTCGTTGAATTGATTCCTTTTCTCATTTTGAAAGAGACTTCAATAATATCCTATATTTTTTACGAACTATCACGAAGTAATCCGATAAGTTTGGAGCTGTAAAACATTCCTTTCATTTTATCATGTAAGGACATGATGTTGTTTTGGTTTGGAGTTTTTAAAACGTCAAAATGCACGGGCACAAAAATGGCGATTTATCACTTTGAGGCATCCATTTTCACTTTTAGGGTTATTAGAAAATTATAAAAAAAATGTTTGTCATATTTGGCGACTTATCTCCAACAAAAAGTTCCAACTTAGCGTGAATTTCCGCCATATACCCGATTATCTTGTCTGGTCAATAAAGGACGGGGCCGTAAGAAGTTATCACCTGAAGAAGCATACAGAAGAAAATAAGAATGAGCGCGAAACAGCTGGGGGAGTTTTCGAAAATTATATATATAAATATAATTTTTTTTTAATTCTGAAATTTTCCTGCTGGCAAAAAATGTTGAGATGATTTTGAGAACAAAAAATAACTTATCATTTTGTAAGCATCGGCCTATGCATAATCTGATAGTCAATTGATTGTTTCAAACTGGTTAAAACGTTTTTTTTTCACGAAAAAAAATTCTGACCTTGAGAAAAAGATTTTAGAATTCGATTGATTTCGAGGTGATCAAAAACCATCGCTTTTCCAACCAATGTTGCAATTCGCAATTTCGCAATCACCAAACCAATGCTGGTGATTACAAAATCTGAGTCATATGAGAGCATGATGTTGTTTTCCTGTCGGATGATACTACATGACTGAAAAAAAATAATGTTCTCACATGATAACTTGAAATTTTCAACAGCAATTTCATTTTTGTTTCTTTCAAAATTGGGACATTTTTGAAAATGTTGGAGCATTTTCTGGTTTAAGTGACATTTCTTGAATCATTATTTCAGAATTTACAAATATTTGAAAGAAAACGACGCTGACACAAGAGAAACTCAAAAAGAAAAATTCAGTTAATGGCTATTTTTCTTTCTTTCACTTCAAAAGCTTGAGAAAAACATTTCCAGGATAAGTTTTAATCAATTGTTAAACACATTTATTCGAAATCTGTCAAAACTCATTCACATCCAGGTCATTATCCATCGAAATTTATCTCCATAGAAAACATTTCAAATACATATGAAATTTATCTCATACGTTCTTTCTTTTGTCTAGTTTTAACTTTCCTTGACAAATAATCCAATATTAACTGGCATATTATACCAAACAAAGCAAATTTTTATAACCATATGTTACCAAAAAACACTTAATTCTGGCAAATGTCTATGTGCTCTGTTGAATGTCGACACATGCCAAGTACGTCGGAGAAAGACCGAATATTTGATCATTATTTTTCACTTACTCTGACTACTGTTGGCATTGAGCGTATATTGATGGTGAATATAGAATAAAAATATTATTGCTACACAAGGCAATGCAGCTTTTCAAATCAGTCTACTATCAAGCTAGGTGATTACATTGAAATGTCGATCTCTTGCGAAATTAGGAAATATTTTTATTTAATATTCTTAATCTTTGAACAGGTTTCTTTATAAAATCGTTAGAATTTTGTTTCTAAGTCTATTTTTAGGAAAGTTATGCTGATTATTTTTTATGTTTGGATTTACATAATTTTTAATGCTATTTTGCATCTTTAAATGATATTTTCTCAAATTCTAACCTTCTGAAGAAATTTCTTCATAAATTAAAAACCTCATAAATTAAAATATATTTTATTCCAATATGGTATAATAATTTCTCAATATGCTCTGCAGTTTCTGAACTAGAGAATAAGTAATATATTCATTTGGAAATATTTTATAGTTGTTTTAGTGCTTCACAATGTGAACAAAAAAAATTTTTTTTTTAATTTCATGTTATTTTACTCCATTGCTTAAAGAATGGATATAAATACGACTTTAATTCCTTATTTTTTAATTCAGGAATAAGATAATATATTTCTTAAGCTATCTGCAAAGTTTTAAGTAAATCTAAAGCATCTCTCAATTAAAAGATTTTTGCTTTATAACACTTCTTAGCAAAAAAAAGCACTTTTTTCCGATTTTTAAAAACTTTTTGTCCCTTAACTGATATAAATTTTTCTCACTTATATCTTTTATCAATGTAAATATTCAAAAAAATATAACTATTTTTGAACGTTTTTCAAAAAAATTCATTCCTAAAGAGCCACGTACTTTAAAACGCATTATAATATTTGTCAAAACAGAAGGACCCTTTAATAACAACACATATAATAAAATAGTTGAAACTGAAACGAGCAGTACATTCTAAATACGAAAATGCAATAAAACCAATGATAAATATACATAAGAATTGTTAATGACATATAAAGAAATTATTGACATCAGACTATCTTATTTATTGTGAATTCAGTAACTTCCATGATTTATTTTTCTTACGAAACTTCTAATTTGTCCTTATATTTCATTTGATATGTGATTTAGTGGTTAGACTATGAAACATTTCAATCAATGAATTAGATGATTATTAATTTATCTTAAGCTCTGTATTTTTAAAATTACTTTGAAAAGACGTTATTTTATAATATTACGAATATAAGATGCGAAACAATAATTATTTTTAAAGTTAAGTAAATATGTAGTTTTCTAAGCATCATATTTTAATGCTCATTAAAAGTTAAAAATTTAATTATATTTTTATTACGCTTTCCTCGTGTATTTTAACTTTGTGAGAAATAAATGTAAAATAACCATGCTATGTTAAAAATTTTATTAAAAATATTTTTTAATTGAAACGTAAATTAATAATACAGAATTGTGCATCAAAATTACATAATTAATATGTAAATCATTTAGTTTTTAAATGATAATAAGAAGAGAAACAATCATTTTTTTAAACCAAGTTAATTTCAAAATAATGATGATATCAAACTTTATATAATCTCTCAATGTATTCCAAGTTAAACAATTTGAAAATGCTTTATAAATTTATAAAAAAACACAATGCTATATATTTAAATATTAAAATACAAGTTTTTACTAGATAAAGGATAAAAATAATTATTATTCTTTTAATCTGAATTAATTTTATTAACATATTGTTTTCTAGACTATTCTTTCATTGCTGAAAATCAACCATTTATTATTAATTCGTAAACAATTAAGAAAAAATGCTCTATCGGAAGGTTGATATAATTTTTAATAATAATTTTTTATACAGTATGTTTAAAAAATGAAGATAATCAAATGTTGTGTTATGCAAATACTCTAATGGGTACACGTTCAAATATGTGGAATAAACTGAATAATAGAAAAAGGCAATTTATTTTTTTGAAACATGCGTAACGCTGCTAACAAAACACAACTGAGGGGTACACATAGAGAACCGTTTGCATAAATTACCAAAATATAAGGCGCAATAACTCGATGTCAGCAGTTCGCAATGCTGGTAGCACTGCAAAAGCAGAATGAATACTCTTCAATCTCTTGGATTTAAACATATCTGATAAAACATGCAGTCATGTGAAAATCTCTATTCAGTTCCCAATTCCTAAAAAAAATAAGTCCATAATTTTTGCATTTTCGAGAAGTTTCCTTTTTGCCACAAAATTGTCACCAAGTTCATGTTCATTGACTTGGAAACCTTTCAGAATCAGACATAAGATAAGACATTCCAGACATAAGAAACAAATGGAAAGAGGTGTTTCAGATTCCTAAAAATACTTTATTGAATGATTAAAAATATAACAATAAGTTAGTAACATAATAGCAGTGATATAATAATAGTAAGTTAGTAATTACAAAGTAAATAGTAATATAAATTTTTTACTTTGTAAAAAGAATTTTGAACATTTTTCTGATATATTATCAAAATTCTTTGCTTTTTTCAAAAAACTTGAGATTCTCAATTACACAGAGATCAATCAATAGTAGGAATTCAACAGTGAACACGTAAAAAAAAATCTGGTGGAAGATATGAGATTGATGAAAAGATGTCGACGCTTTGAACAAATTGAGAAGAGGACAAATGATCCATCATAGTCAATTTTTGCGAATACAAAGCCCGTAATTTTGCTAGGGGGACATACGAAAATGAGATCCCTAATGGCTGTTGTATTCTTAGAAAGCCTAACGTTTCCTTTTTGAAGTTGATTTATGTACGATGTGTTTTGTATAGAAAAGTGTATGAGATTAATGCGTCAAACTTTTTGTATAAAAGATGAAAGTATACTAAATAAGCCAAATTGGCAGACAGGACAGAAAATTCGCATCAGTTTGATGGAAGAAACATTGATTTCCTATTACTATATTCTGAAAAAAAAATGTGATATTTTTTTCTCAAAAATTCTTTTGTTTCAAAGATACAATGAAATAGCAGATAGTGGAAAATGCTACTTATAACAGTAATTATGTATGTGTGACGAATATTCTCATAAAGGGTTAATTTCATAATTTTGAAAAGATTATACTTGAAAATTCTTAATTCGATTAGAAAATTAGAAAAAATGCGTGATTTATTATTTTAAATATTACGTAATCTTCATTCTTCATAACTATTCGTAAATCCTATGGTTAATATTAAATTTTATTGTCTGAAATAAATTTCCTTGAGTAAATATCATTAACTAATTCGTTATTATAGTAAATCCGTGAATTTTTAGCGATATAGGATAAGCTATAATGAATTTCAGTGAGAATGAAGTTTATCGTTAGAAAATATTTTAGCAAATTATCAAAAACTGACGGTTTTCGTCAATTTCGCGGCAGTTTTGGATGCGCATGTGTGGAAGGGAACAATCCATCACTTAAAGGAAACTATTTCTGGTCAGTTTGTTCTTTCTTAGACTGTTAGTTATTTATCTCTTTTAATATAATTTACATGGACTTTGTGTCTATGAGGCCTTTAATATCATTTTATAATGCAATTATCGTTTGTTTGAAATGTTAAAAATAAATAAAGGAAAATTAGAAATTATAATAAAATATAAATAATAATAGAAAAAATGAATAATCACTAAATGATGCACAATAGTAAAACAAAATAAAGCCCAATGATAGGCAAATTGCATTATAAATAACTATAAAAATTTTCGGGTAATATAGTTAGATCTAGAGAAAATTTAAAACTAATTAAAAGATATGCATATAATTGTATTTAAATAAAATAAAAATATCGAAATGAATGGAATGTAAAAAGTGAAAGAATTAATAAATATATAAAAAGTAGGTTTGCATATATAAATTTGTAATTTATAAAATTTTAAAATATTTTAAAATATTATAAAATATTATTAAATATTTATTTAAAAATTTAAAGCTCTTTTTTTTATAAGAACATCTTACATGAATAACTGCAGATTTTATTTAAAAGTTCAATAACATTTCCAAATACTATGAATTGTAATTAAAATTATTTTTAGCATATTTTAAAATGAATCAATCTAATTTTGTTTTCTTTTTAAAGTCCGATTTTAATGTACAAAAATGTACAGAGAAGATTTCCAGCAACATTATTTCAATTATTCCCCGTTTCCAGATTACTTATCGAAGAAATTGGTATAGATTTGAACTAAAACATTTTCCTAAGTCAAACAATTTCACTTTCACTTACAAGTAATTTGAATTCATGAAAGCCTTGGTCGTTATTTTTTTAACTAAGAATTCAAACTTTAAACGAATGTCATTTATATCCGGCAAAGATTAAAAAATCGATACATCTGAAACAATAACTGAATCACAATTAATAACAGTTAATGAATTAGAAACAATCAATGAGTGACTAAACAATATCACAAGCAATAAATGAGTGAATGATTAATAGTTATTAGGGGTGAAGGATGAGTCAATGAGTAATAATAAATTAATGAATCCCTTTTTTTCAAGTAACTTTTTTTAAACAATAATAAACAGCTAACTTGTCTTTCTATTTGGAAAACTGATAATTTGATGCTTGATGAGACAGCACTGTGAGCAACAGCTGACTCTATTTCTCTCAAACTATATGTTTCGTTTTCAGTAATTTACGAATCCCTGATTCATCAAATCAGTATATTACCTACATGAAAAAAAAATCTTTAAAAAATGTGCTTACACTTTAAAAAAATTCGTAGTTGAAACATCATTTGTTATCTTTTTAAATTAATTTTTCACAGCTTCCAACAAATCTCGAACACCCTATATTTTTGCGATTTTTACCTTCTAAACGTCCTTTGGGACTCTTAAGTTATATGGAAATTTTTTATCATTTTGATGTCCACTGTCACCTCTCTGAATTTGTCGGTCGATTTGGCAATATTGTACAAAATATACCATAAAACCTAGTTTAAATTATTTAACTTTTGAAATTAATCAACATGTAAATTATTTAAAAATTTAATTGATTTTAAATCTTTTACAAATAAAATTTTATAATGTGCGGTGTCATCAATTCCTATATTTGCACGTCATTTAAAATCCATAAATTTCCAGATAAAACGAAACGTTATTCTGTTATATAGTATTTATTACATGCAAATCTATATCGTGAAGCAGTATCCAATTTTTTCAATTAAAATGTTCTCAAAATCCACTTTTATAAGCTGAAATTCTAAAGGATAAAAATTATTAAATATGGTATAATTATCAAGTCTAATCACAATTTCAAATAGATGCCAATAACTAATAATCTCTGAAACGGCAAAGTGGCGAAATGCCTCTTTCTAATCCCTTGTATCATGCCTGAGAAAATAACTATACATATACAATCAGGTAAGCAATCGGCGCTATTCATGTTGATAGCATTAATAGAATGATCTAACAAATACTATGCCTCTTGCAATGGAATTTGCGTATCTACACAATCCAGAGGGCTTTTCGTAAACATTGTCCGTTTGTGCACGATTGCCACACATTTATTGATATATGTTAGTAGCTCGCTTCACAATAGATAAATTGATTTCGAGCCGTGCGTATGAGGGGTGTCAAATAATTTCAGATTTTTAATTAAATTTTATCGACTGAGAAAGCAGTTTAATATTAATTGGATTTCTTTAAAATTATCCTCCCACAACAGAACCTCTATCAAAATATAAATTTTTTCAAAAGGAACTTTTATCAAACAAACATAGGAGAATGAAACTTTGTTGTTAAGACGATAAAAATTATGCCATGAATAGGTATGTTTTATACAATATCTTTCTTAAACACACTAAAAAAATGTTTCAGTTTATTGAGCAAAATATAAAATAAAACCTAATAGAGTCTCCCTAAAACTTCCTCGCAAGCTCTATAGTAAATTTGCCATAGACCAGAGAACACGTTACAGGGCATTGTCTTACCATAATTACCAAATGCTAATTTTTGCCATGAATATAGAATTTTTACTGAAAATTTCGTTTAATCCTTGGAGTTATTTCGTGATTAATATTTGGCATGCGGTAATAGTGTCTAAAAATAGAATCTGTTCATAGACACGTTTTTCTCAGTCGATTGAAATAAAAATTTACCGCAAATTGCAAGTGTAATCACAAAATCCCGTACCAAATATCATATGTTTAAGTCATTGCGTTTTTGAGTTATCGCTTTTACATGTTTCTGAAAGTACAGACAGATAGACAGTCAACCCATTGTAGGATTTGGCGCAAAATGTGGTCGTTGTCTACTCTATAGATGTTAAATCTGTGTGCCGAATTTCATTTATTTAGCTGTCTTCGTTTTTTAATCATCGTGTTAACCCACTGGCTGCGTAATTCTTTGAAATCACTATTTAAATGCGATGATTGCAGATAAATTCAAATATTTTTCTAAGAAAGTGAGCTGATACTATATGTTAAATGATGATAACATAATATAATAAAAATCCGTAATTGTAAAAATAAACACTCTAAACTGCGAAAAATGCGAGATGCAGCAGAAAATGAACTAACTGCCGAGCTGGAGAGTTAACTTATATTCGGGCAGACGGACTTCCTCGGAACAGAATTTTCCACAAAATGTGATAGAAATCTGAGAATTTCGTGCAAAGATAGTATACCAAATTTCATTCCTTTGATTCAGCGCGTTTTTGAGTTACCTTGTCAGAGAGACAGTTTCCAAAACCGTGGTTTTCGAAATGAAGGAAGTCTGAAACGTGAAGATTCGTCAAAATCTCGATTTCGAATTTTTTGACGAACAGTACACTTTCTCTATGCTATGTATATGAGAAAGTACAATGTGTTAAAAACATTGAGAGGAAAAAGAAAAGAAATAAATTCTCAATTTATTTGTATTATATAAAAATATATCTCATAAACCTTATTCAATTACAAGACCATATCTTTTTTAAACATTTCAAGAATAAAATGCATTAGCGTTTTATACGCGACATGTAGTAGTCGTGGATGCACATTATGGTTAAAAATTTTGCTGTCTTCAGATTACTTATCGTCTGAGGAACAAAATCTAAGAACACATAAAAAAATTCTTTTTATTTTGCATTTCCTTTTTATTACTGTTTTCTTTTGAATATTGAAAAATCAATTTTAATTTCATTCTGAGAGGAAGAATATTTAAAATTGTTCATATCATTATAAAAGTCTTTTTCAAACGTCCAAAAATTTAGATTATAGTCAAATAAAACAGAAAAGAAAAATATGAAAACTTTAGATGTGCATATCAGTTACATTTTCAAACCAATTCTTCCTTTAATAAAATAATTTTATTAAATTAGTCATTTTTGCCTGAAATGTCATTACTCCATTTAAGATGAGATAAGACTATTCAAAAAGCATAATTCAATATAGGAAAAAGCCATCTCTCAAGAAGCTAATTAATGGAATTCAGATTTTATTAAAATTGCTTAAAGCAAATATGCCCAAAGAAAAATATTAATAAAATAACTATTGACGTACTTGATGTTAATAGGAAGAAAATCTCCACAATTCTTTTTAATATTTTCAAAGGAAATTGTTTTAATCTTTTAAAATAAATTCATATAATAATATATGGATTTAGTGAAATATTCTTCTTTTAGGTGCTTATTTATTCCTAATTAAGTAATTTTATGAAATACTTTAGAAGATATATCATAATATAAGTTATAATAAATATTTAAGAATAAATTTAATACATCCGTCAATGAAGTTTTAAAAATTGTTTGTTGGGATTTTAAAACTGCTGTGGATATATCTCTTTTATTATAACATATGATCTTCAATATTTCTATATCTATTCAAATTATTTCGTAATTTTCAGTATTTTTATTGATATTTAGTAATTATATTTGTATTTTCTTCATATTTTAGTATTTTTTTTTTAATTTTCTTAACTTCCATATGAGAAAGAGAATTATTTCAAAAGTTATTTAAGAAATTTATGGTTCAAAGTATGTAAATAAAGTAGCACTGTGTTCTTAAATAAAGTACGGCATTAATTATCTGTGATTCTATTCTACTATAAATAATAAATTTTGTATAATGTAATTTACTTTGCATTAATATAGCTTAAAATTTATCCGTCAGTTAATATATAAAAATAATGAAAATTGGTAAATTACTTTTTTGTTTTGATAATAATAGATTGTATACATAGAACTTTAAACTCCTAGTAAATAGTAGAATAACAAATATGAAATACCAATGTTAAAATTTCTTTTTAAAATTCTACAATTCTAAAATTTTCAATTCTACAAAATGCGTAAGAAAAATCCTATATTCAACGAAAGTGTGAACAATGTTTAATTTCACTAATTTGTATTTAAAAATGTGTGTTATCCTGTTATTCTCTATGTTAGTTATTTTCTCTTTTTTTAATTGAAAAAGTTATAAGATCATTCTCCTATTTTTTTAAAAATAATATCTTCAGTACAATAAAAATGTTTAAGTAGATAACACATATTCTGAATATTTTATTACAGATTAATGCATCAAGTTCTCATTTTTATCAGAATTCATCATTAAGCTGGAGATTGCAAAAATAAAGATAAGATTTAGTGCGCAGTTTTATCTTCTAAAGTGTATATTTCTATCAAAATTTTAACCATCAAGAGATTGAGCGTCCGTCATTCTATATTTTAGTGTCCATGCATGCAAACAAGGCAATTCATAACTGCAGCGATTTAAATAAATGAAAATTGGATTAGCATCTTGTGATTACAATTCTAGCATTTCAATTCCAATTTTTTTCGTTTTAAACTGTCATATAAAATGGCATGCAAAATATATATTCGATTTTCTTTTCTGTACTTCTAAGCACACAACTATCATATGCATATTTCAGAAAATAAAAATGTGTGAGCACTCATGTCTTATAGGTCATGTTCTAGATTATTAAATTTTAATTTAATACATGAAAATGGAAGAAAACATTTTGTTTTACAGATTATGTGAGAAAGTGTGCCAGAGACCACTGGCTTCATATTGATCCCTATAGAAATAGGATGTTAAGATTTCCCCCCGCCCAAAGAATGAGGGAAAGAAACCATCAAAGCTTTAATTATCAATTTTATTATATTTTATTATAAATTAATATCATTAATCAGAAGCTGACAGTCGAAACATTTACAGATGCTCACATAATAAATAGTAGCTAAGGTGTCTAACTAAACACAAATACAGATACTTAACTGAATAAATAATGCTTCTCGATGTAATTGGATAAGATACAAGATTCAAGCACTGACATTCAGATTTCGTAATTTAAATGAGTTAAGTTCAGACAAAATAGTCAATGAAATAGAATATATTATAACTTCACTTCGTCTCAAAGTTTAAGATATATATCAACACGTACTGTCACCTAGCTTCATAAGGCGGCAGTAATAAGTAAATATAACTGGAAGAATTAACTCTGAAACTAAAGAATTCGTAGTAGAAGTAATACCTTATACGATGAAGTGCAAATATCTACTACGTAGAGTACAAATTTCGTTAGAATTATCAAGACGATTGTTTAGTATTTTAAAAGGAAGTTGAAATATTTTATTATAAAATATTATTCAAAATTTGAATTTGCATTTAAAAATAAATAATCTATAATGTTTTGAGAGTTCTCTAAAACAAGTGATGCAAAGATATTTTTTAACAATCGATATATGTAATATATCGATTCTTTACATCGCACAGAAATGTTCGCTTTGAATGTGGAAAAACAGGCAGATTTGGAAATTTCTAGTTCACACCTAGTTCTAAATTTATCAAAATAGCATTATTTGATACCATTCAATTCTTACATCACACTTCCCAACTCTCAGAAGTGATATCTGCTTTTTGGAGAGTCTCTATTATTTATTTGTAAGTGACAGTCCTTTATTCATATTCATGAATTCCTCAAATTCTAAATGGCAAGGAGGAAAACAATGTCACGCCCGCTAATTTCATGGAAAAATTTTCTCCTTAATAGGAACAGAAATGTAATGATTGATAATAGAAAATGTTCGAATTTTCGTAAAGGCCAAAATGACATACAAACGAAGATTTACACCTTTTGCTTTGTAAAGATAAAGTATTTTCTTTAAGTAATATTTAAGAATGAATTAAAACTTTGATAAAATGAAGTATAAATAACAAAAATATAGCTGGTGTTTTATTGCACTTATCTTTGTTTAAAATATTGAATTGAATTTCTTATGTATACTTTTATTAAAAATCTACCATCTTTAAATCTATTAGCCGCTGTTTTAGACCAACTCTTTCGCCCAAAATACTGACTTTCTTTTCAAACTTTAATATGAAATATATTTTTTAAATTTTCATCTTCTATAGCTTTGTTATTATATAGTTTCACCTTGTTATAATAAAAGAACAATTATTATTGACTTTTTAGGTAGTGAAAGATTAATATGGGGTGAATTTTTAATTGAATCAGCTTACTACAAATTATTGCGTTACGAACTTAAAAAATGGATATGCTGCAAAACAAAACTGCTTGTAAAAATTCCGTCAGAACGTTTTAATGCATTCATTCACTTAGAAGCGCAGTATAATTCGGTAAGAAAATAAGAATTGTATTTAAACTTTGAAGGGTTTTTTTTATTATTTGGATATAAATTAAATCCGTTTATTAATGAATGTCGTAATATTTAGTTCCATTTTGTTTAAAGGTGAGATGCAACTTTTAATATTTACATCAGAAAATACTAAAAAAGTAGTATCGTTCTTCTTACGTTTTAGTTTTAGCAACTCCCCCCCCTCTATTTAAACGCCTAAATAAGGAGTGAATGTAAGGAATTACAAAAAGAGTGTAGCATAAATAAAACCCTTTTTGATTTTTGAAGAAATGAACAAACAAAATGTATAGCTATTATATACTTCGATTTAAAATAGTGACTCATTTCAACAAGAAATATCGTAAAATATCAGGGCAAATGTGTCCGTAGCACACATCATGCCGTAGCGTATGGAGTTAGTTTGGTTAAATAAATCGGGACGGCATTGAGTAAATTGACCATTATGATAAAAGCAAGAGTGGAAATGTTTTAAGAATATTTGGAAATATTCCAAAATTGCCATGTGAAATTATTTCAGCTTTTCGAAGTATTCATACGTACAAACAATTATTTTTATTTATGAAAGTAATTAAAGGCCAACATTCAGGAAGAAAATATTAACGTCAAAATAATCTTAGATTTGTAAAAATGTTATAAAGCTTTGATCAGTCCACAGAAATTTAGAACTTATTTATTTATTGCAAGAAAATGATGCTATTCACTAAATAATTTAATAACCGACTTAAAGTTAATGAATCAAATATAACATTTATCGACAAGAAGTTAGCCCCGACCTACCTAGACATCCTGGTGAACTTAATACTCGGGCAGCCAAGATAATAAATCAGGCATTGAAATGAATGCAGAATGGCCGCATTACAGTACGGCTTATGTATCTCCCCCACTTCACAATTGCAAAGGGAAACATATGCGGATTAGTGATTAATAAAATTGCGAAAAATAAATGTTTACTAACTACAAAGAAATTATAGCTTCTCATTGAATTACATATTTTTGTTTTAATTTGTTTAATGAATATAGAACAAATATGATTTGAGGGTTTTTTTCTCACAATTGAGGCTTCTTTTTAAGAATCAAAATCCCCTTTTTAAAACGAATGCTTTATTTCATTTTTACTCTAGAAGTCAGCTTTTTAGATTAAGACAGTTCTTTCTTGTCCCAGTATTCAGCCATCATTTTTTCAATATTGCGTCAAAGTTACGGGGGAAAAAATCTAAAGAATTCCCAATTTATATTCTATTCTATTAAATGTGTGGCTTAAGAAAACAAATAAAATCTAAAAATAAGAAAGATTCCACAATTCGAAGTGAGATATCATTTTAAAACTATAAAGTAGACTTCACTACGGTGAGAGGAATTTTATTTAAAAACCACCTAAAATATAGAATACTTTTGCAGCAGTTAGAAAAAATAAAATTTTGAAACCTTTTTCTCTTCAAACAGAAAATTTACAATGGGATATAAAAAGCAGGAAAATAATCAAATATTTTTTTTACTTCTTTAAAGCATAAAAGCGGATATTTTGAACAAGATTCACATTTTTTAGACTCAGATGCAACAAGAATATGAATAAATAAGATTTAGCTGCCTTCACACTCAATCGGAAAAGCCTGATGTGAGTTGCGGAGTGATACATCTTATAGATATTTTATAGGAAGCAGAGGATACAGGGTATAAAAATACACCATGAATTTTCAAATACATTCCTTTTTTCCCAAAACTCATAAAGTTATCTGGAGTTTTCTTCCTTTCCTATTTTATTCGTCTTTTCAGGGCATTCTATACTTTTTTATTTATTTGAACAGTAAACTTCTATTTAAAAAAAGAGTTCTCATTTCCGATTCAATTTTCGACGCCTTTTACTTCCTTCTTACAAAGTGCCAAGAGAGCACTAACTTTCCGTTCCCAGCAGAGAAGAGAAAATCACATTTATAAACATATTGGTAGGTATTTTCTTTTCTGGTTAGCATGCACCAAGTACATCATATCCAACATACAATCATTTTCCGTAAAAATGTTTTTTTAGGAAATTATAAAATTTTTTTAGTCTGTTTAAAGCTTTATCTTTTATACCATATCGCCAAAAATGCCCTGAAAATAATTAATTTATGATATTTATCCAAAGTTTTTATAAATTTGGAGGTTAATAGCTTGGAATTGTTTGCATAAAATATTTCATCTTCTGATATATTTGGATGGACAGTTAAGAGATTAAATAAATAATACAATCCATAAGGTTGTTAGTTTGAATCTTTTTTCTATTATTTTCGTTTTTTGAAATCATTTTTCATAAACACCATTTAGACAAATGCATGAATCAAGATTTCATGATAAAGAGTAATCCACTTCCCAGATAGCACAGCTAGCTGCACAAAATTTGTAAATTTAGTATTAATCAGCATTTAACACTACATACAATATTGCAAATATTGTTTAATATTATACAGTATTGTACAATATATACATGCTACTATAGCGTGTGGAACCTATTCTTTGCCACAGTGCTCTAGGTGTACCTAGTTAGTACTTACTGTAGAATTCTGGCTTCTCCCCAATATGTGAGAATAGGTTGATATCCAGCAGAGCTTTCAGAAGAAACTATCTGAAATTAATTCTTCGCTTGGGAAAAAAAAAAACTAAAAAAACTTCCAACAGTCAAGTGGACCGCGAATGCTAGTGCAAGCTATATCAGGACATGGAAGATTTCCTAAATACTTCTACAGATTTCGAAGGATGTAAGATAAAACATGTATGTGTGGGGAAATAGGCTTGATTCAGCGCTACATAATAGAATGTGTTCAATGAAATTATAGAAAGACTTATTATGAATAGTGATAATTTTAACAGAATATTACAATACCCTGAAAATGTTTTTTAAAAAATGTTAGAAAAGGATGGAAAAGCTTTCTAGCCTTTTATCAACAGTTTTAAGATTCTTTGAAGTTTAATTGGTCTTTGCCCTCTTGGGTAATTAATGTTTAACCTCTTGGGTAGCAGAGCAACAATAAGTCCTGTTTATACGGCTTAATTCTGGGGTAGTTGGGTGACTGACTATAATTAAGTAAAAAGTCAAATCGACCGAAAGTATAAATGCACTGATAAATTGCGTATCCATTTATTAGTTTTTAGAAGATCAAAGGGACAATTTCATTGATAAATTTGTTTTTCCGTCTGCCAATTTTTGAATAATAGTAGTTAACAGCACTATCAGCGATAGAATTCTTTTTCTTCTAATTCATGGTTATCATGCATTCCATATCGTAATCTTCCAGGCCACTCATTATTGTAGAAAGTTGTTTTGAATATTATTTGATTAGTAAACAAATCATTGAACATGACCATTTTAAATTCCTGACTTCTCACTACCCGAATGACGATAACTGATAGGTAGATACATTCTCTATATAATGACTTTCAAAAATCGTGCATAAAAAATCAATAAAAAATACGCAGGGAAATTAAAATCGCTATTTTAATAAAGCGTCGATTCTACGAATTTATTGTCACATTTGATGCATGCTCATTTCTAGCAGCATTTTCTTTTCTTTTTTTTCAAAATGCATAATTTGCTACTGAATCTCTTAATTACATTATAATTTTACACATTTGCATTTTGTAGCAACAAAACTAGCAACGAGTTATTTTTCTTATGAATGTTAAAAACACATATCCTTTTTTTTCGGAAATAATCTAATAATTCCTATAAAACGATTTAATATCTAACTGTATATAACATACGACTTTCAATTTGTATGAAGACAAAAGCCTTGAAATTGGAGATGTATGAAAATAA
Organism: Argiope aurantia; assembly: GCA_026543865.1. NCBI lineage: Eukaryota > Metazoa > Arthropoda > Arachnida > Araneae > Araneidae > Argiope > Argiope aurantia. Next base: position 185,493 of record JAPMOR010028661.1, read on the forward strand.
AAAGCAAAAATGTAAAAAGGACAAATCAACGTAAACAACATATCGTGAAAATTGACGTTTATTGGGTTAAAAAAATGATTTGGAATGTAAACAGAAGCACCCGTTTCTGACGATGACAGCTGCTGTGACAAATGCCAAGATGATGATTTCCGCCGAAGTCAATAGGCAGTCTAAGTCCAGTTGTCTCTGAAATGTTCCAAGTGGTGCGATGGAAAACATATGGGTCTTAAGGAAATTTTTAAAATGATGATATTTGCATATAAATGGTATTTAATGCCTTGAAACTTGACAAATTGAATTCGCACGCTTTATTTCATTGCTTTTATAACGAAATTCAAAACTTTTTTCTTCTAATTTAAATAGTTTTCAAAATGAATGAAATGAATTTCACTCCTCTTTCCATACATCTTTATTATCAGAGATTTATGTTTATATTCTCTTATCTCTTTATAAAATAATAAGTATTCCTTAATGTATGTTATAGATGGAAACTTAAGAGAATGATTTAAAAGAACTATTAAATATTTTAAAATTTACTTCTTCCATTTTCTTGCTTGTTTATTCTTTTGATTCCTATTACGCAATTCAAATTTGTCAAATTGCTTTTTATTCATGAAGCTGTCTGTTTCCAAAAAATATTTAAAACATAAATGTAACATTTAAAAAAAATCGCAACATTTAAAAAATAGGGGAATAAAGAAAAATGTTTCAAACTCATTCCTTTACACATAGAACTGCAGAATTTTCTGTTTTCTTTATATTTATAGCAAGAATAATTCCCAAAACGTTTGGCGATGTAAATACCTAATATCAAATCTGAAATATTCATCTATAGGGAACTCAAGTATATCGAAATAATGCCTCAATGTTATTTCACATCGATACATATCGATGGCGGGACGTACTTCCAAAGAAAAGGATTGTGGTTGTACAGTAGCCAGTGATGGTCCTTAGGACTCAACCAGAGTTTTAGCCAGTGTTGCTGTCGCGGCGGCCCGGTCAGCTGTGTGCATGTAATTAGCCGGTTATAGTTTAAACATTTAAATACGTTGAATAGGAAATGTGATGTTGAGCCTAATACGAATAGTACATTAAAAATAAAAAAATAAAATAATACCAGTAATAAAATTAGCCGGTTATAGTTTAAACACTTAAATACGCTGAATAGGAAATGCGATGTTGAGCCTAATACGAATAGTACATTAAAAATAAAAAATAAAAATAATACCAGTAATAAAATTAGCCGGTTATTGTTTAAACACTTAAATACGCTGAATAGGAAATGCGATGTTGAGCCTAATACGAATAGTACATGAAAAATAAGAAAAGAAATTAATACCAGTAATAAAATTAGCCGATTATAGTTTAAACATTTAAATACGCTGAATAGGAAAGGCGATGTTGAGCCTAATACGAATAGTACATTAAAAATAAGAAAAGAAAATAATACCAGTTTTAAAATTGCAGAGAATTTTTAACTCTTTTAAAAAAATGTGTAAATGTTTTTTTTAATGTAACGATAAGATTTCTTCAGACTGTGACAATCGAGTTATTCAGATAATAAAAAAAGGCAGAAAGTCAAAATCTTTATAAAAAGTAATCTAAACTTAATTAAAACTCATTTAAAATCTTTTAGTTTGTAACGAAATAAGTCTCCATGTAATTTATTAAAACATTTAAAGTAACTTCATAAAAGCCCTTCTGATTACTCTCTTCCTTTATTAGTTTTATATCGCCTGAAGTGATTTTCTGTCAGAGTATCCTTTTTCTCAATGTAATTGTGAAACAAGAATTGGGAAAAGAGTTGGCACAACATAAAGGAAACTGCAAATTAATTCTCTCTTTCGCAGGTTCTGTTAAAGACAGCAGGAAATTAAATGTAAACAACTAACTAATCGAAAACTAGTTTCGAAACACCTTTTTAGACTAAAATTTTGAATGGGAAAGAATGTTATCGAAAGTTTAATTTTTATCATGCCTTTCTAATTCACCATTGGAAAGTTTAGAATAAAAATCAAAATTTCTGGTTGATTCTCGAAATTAAGCTGTTTGAGAAATATTGGATACATTTGAAATGAGTTTATTTTTTGATACGATTTTCGAACACTTACTGATATTTACATCTTTAATGCAACCCTATCATTCAGGAGCTATTTTTAAATGTTTAATCTCTTTCATTCTCTTAATTTTTACTATTATAAATTACTATACAATAATGGATATTTATTTCAGATTTTACCATCAATGAGAAACTCGTATCAAAAGTTTTCTTAATTCCTTTAAAATATATTTTCGATTTATTTCATATGAATATTTTCAGCACATAAGATGGAAACCTATAGGTGAACTTGTATCAATAGACGTCTAGGATTTATGTTGTCAAAATATACTTGCATTAATAGACATTTAGGATTTATGGTGCCCATATGTGTTGTCTTGTAATATTCAACCAGTTCAAATTTTTCAACCACCGATTTTCTCATATGCTAACAAAATACAGAATATTTTGTATTCAGTTGTTTCATAATGTTATCAAAATTATCGGATGAGTAAATTTTATTTCATTAATATTCCAGGAAATAAAGAGAGCCAATAACACACAAACAGCAACACTTGTAGAAAACAGCAGTAGAGTTGATTGAAAACCAAGAAGGGGATTCGTTTTAGGACATATAATTTGCTTTTCCTCTTAAAATAAAAACGTTCAAGTTCGTCACGTTTTTTTCCCCTGTTAGGAGGGGGGGTTTTCCCTCTTAGGAGGGTTTTTTTCTTCTTTTTTTTTATCTTACTGCGCTCTTGGTAGATGAAAATAATGAAAATATAACTGTCGTTCATTATTAGATGATATGCTATTGATGGTTTCGATTTTAAGGCATGCTAGACATTTTATAGACTATTCGATGTGAAACAATAATTTATTTGTCCGAAATATAAGGGTTTCCATCTATAAACTATTAATACGGGAATAATTCATTTACAATTTCATTTTTTTATTTGATAATGCCGGCACATATGAATTTAGTGGAATCATTCTGCTACAAATTATCACGGTTACAAATTAAAAAGCGAAGAGGTAAATCTTACTTCGGAGTTAATATTCAGGCCAAGTATTTCTTTTTTTTTTTAAATTTTAATATTGCCATAAATATGTACTGCAATGGTTTGAAGGAACATTGAAAATAAATTTGGTTTCACCATAAAAAAATTGTTGTAAATACGGCATCAAATTTAATTTTAAAAAATAATTCAAATTGGAGAAACAAAGCGGAAATGCAATGGATTTAAAGGATAATAATTTGGTTAATCCAAAAATTAATTTTGTGAGATAATATTTCTAAGGATATATCTAAAAAACATTGACACTTTGCTTCATTTTAATTGAAATAACTTTAGGACTGAGCACTTGTCATTAAGAAATAAAAAATGCATTTTTTTTTAAAGACATACAAACAAACATTCAACTTTATGTTATTTTTAAAGTGGAAAATCAGTTATTTTGTAGAATATGATAAATTATTTTATGAAATAACAATATAAGCCACAATAAATTATTTCATGAAATAATTATGAATTGTTTGATTAAAATATCTGGACAAAATGTTAATGTGTTTCTTATCATTTTCTAGAATCATATATGTTAAATTGTGAAAGAATAATAAAAAGGATATTAGGTTCATATAATCTTTGTTGTCAAAAATGATTTTTTACAAAATTTAAAGATGATTCCGTAACTGCTTGTCATTTAGCTCCAAAATAATATCTATATTACTAAAATCTAAAATAAATACTACTTAATAAAATTAATTCAGTTAATTTATTATATTGAAAATGTATCAATCGCTATCTCGTGTAATTAGAAGAAAGTAACAGCTTATTATTATAGTAAATTATGTTACTTAAAATCATTCCTTCACTAAAATCTCCGCAAGTCAAATATTTTCCTGCCACAAAAATAGGACACCTCTCAAAGCAGATTTTTATTGTCACTGTATTAATATGCGTCATTGTATTAATATTGTCACTGTATTATCAAGGCAGAGTAGAAATTAGAGATTTTTAAATTACTTAATCTGATGAAAATTTAATATATCTTCCGGCGCTCAAGTTAATCCTACTGATTAAATTTCCCCACGCACTCTGGTTGTGACACTTAGAAAATATTCCGTCATGATTTTTTCGTTTAACCGTTTTAACTAAATTAAGATTTTTTACTGCTCAATTTATGTTTTTAGATTAGTATTTATTAAAAATTAAATGTAAGTAAAAGAAAATAATATGTAGCTTCATACGATTAAAATATAACTATGAGTAAGATAAGTACGTAACGAGCAATCATGGAATATATATAAGCAAATTTAAATTCGTTTTCATGTCTTTGTTAGAAAGCTTTAAAAATAATGCCATTGATATGATATGTCAATGGAAAAAAATGTAGTTATAAATCCAGGGACAATATAATAGGTAATAATAAAGTACTGTTGAAGTTCACTTAATGAACAGTTTTCATAACAAATGATTCCCATTACAAGTAAAACAAAATGTACAAAAGGTGACTCACTTAACGGACGATATTTCACAAAACGAGTGACAAGACATCGTTGCATTGCATTCATAATTTTTCGAATATCTCAGTCTGAGTTGAGCCCGTGTTTATTGCTAGAGTTATTTTTTCCTTCAAAATTAAAAGCAGAATTATAAAATATACAATTAAATCCTTAAAAAAAACAGAGACTCTTTTGATAAGCATCTTGTTTTCACATGGCGATATGTGGGACAATTATTTCAAGAATATACAAGCCGAAATATAGGCATAATCAGGAATTAACTACTGAGCAGCTCGTCTGCATCTCATCAAGATTTCGTCATGAAAGAGAGAAATCACAGTTTCAATAGTATAAAAACCTTCCAATGAAATAAGAGAAATGCTGAAATAATAGGAAACTGTTACATCGTCTGCTAAGAAGCATCACCCTTATAAAGCAGTAGTTATACCCACTACAAATTTATTTAAAGATAACGCTGTGCCTCATTTACTCCAAGTTTTGAAGCTTAAGCAAAAATAAATGTAGAGAAGCTTATTGTAAAATTGCGCGTATTGAAATTTCTAAATTGCATTATTTTAATTTGTTTGAGGGTTCCTGAATGGTACGCATTATCCTATCTACCTACTTATTTACTTATCATTATCCTATTTCGATTTTATGCAAAAAATTCCTTCACTTTATTAGTGCTTCAAATTACGTGTAAGATTTGGGAACGAATTGTGATAATTAATGGAGGTTCCACTGGATATGGAAATTAATTTGATGAGAGGATTTAATATTTATTTCGTTAAATCAAAAAGGAGGTTAGAACAAGTAGTTTTCCCATATTATCTAGCTCTTTGGAAATGATTCCTATAAAATTCTTTAGATAAATAGCAAATGATTTTCAAAAATAAATAGCAAAATAATAGAAAATCCATTAATAGTTTGTTTAATAAAGTAATGCTTGAAAGTAATTAATTGATGATTTTTTTAATTAGAAAATTTTCAGGAATTACTTTTTCGAAAGAAAGAAAATAATTTTTAAGTGAATAGATTCTAGTAAATAAAATAAAAATTAACAAAATAAATTAAAATGATTACTTAAAATAAATATTATTTATGTGACATTTTAAATCATTAAAGGTCTAAAGATTATTTAAACTTAGCACTGCTTTTGTTAGGTAGGTCATAGACATAAATCTCTGATAATAAATTATTTTGTTTGCTACAATCTTTGCTTTTAAATCGCAATATTATTCTTTCGAGACTTACATTTAAAAATTGGAACTTAGCCTTGACATAGTGTTTTCGTTTTAAAGTGTTTGCATTTGAAGAAATTTGCTTATTATATAGAAAAAAAACAAGATGATTCACTTTAAATCCGGAAGAAAATAGGTCAGAGGATAAGCTGAATTTATTTTTGTTTACACAAACAAGAATGTGCTGTGAAGAAACTAATGTATAGAGATGTCAAGAGTTGATCGATTGATTTCAAAATACTTGAACGATGCTGATTTTCTCTATCTACACTCAAATCTCTATTATCATCTATAAAATGTTATTTTTGTGGTGTTGAAAATGGAAACGTTTCATAATGAATTCATTCTCGGTAATTTCATAATTTCGTTTCATAAAAAAAAATTCTGCATCTAATGTCCGAATTAAAAATAAAAATTTATCAAGTAATTAAAGTAATAATTCTAGACTTAAAGAAAATAATAGTATGAAATATCAAAACAAAAGAAAATTTTTTTATTATATTACAGAAAGCAATAAAATGAAAATGCAATAAATTTTATGAAAATTAAGCATTTTTAAATAGTTAAAAAAGCTATTTTAATTTTTTCTGTATTAAAATCAATATAAGAAGTATTCACATTTCTTTCTTCTGAATAAAGATACAAGACGGTGAACTATATTTACTTCTCGCGAAATGTAATTTACATTTTCATGAAACACCTTTCTTGCCTTTTATTTACTTGCATTTTTAATACATTTTGAGGATAATAATACTAAAATAATTACGACGAATAATAAATAATCAATATAATAATTTTTGGATTATTAAATGGTTTTAAAGGTATGATGATATCCTCTAGGTCAAAAATATTTATTGAAATCTCAAGAGAAATTGAAAAAAACGTAAAAATGTTTGAGCAAAATATTTTTCTTTTCCCTCAAACATAAAGATAAGATATTTTTATTCTAATCTATATGGACAAAAAAGATGTGATAAACATCTTTCAAAAACTTTTGAAATGTATTAGAAAGTAGAATATGTAGCTTTCAAAAAAAGATAAAATTTATAACAAATGCAGATTAATTTTTCATTCGGTTGTTTTCTTACATATCCTTTTGAGTATATTAAATATATTGTTAATAAAAAGAAAAAAGAACGAATATAATTCTTGCTCTTAACGAAAATAAGAAACAGGTTTAAAAAATGTGTTCAAGGTTTTATTGTTGAGAGTTCATAATAGGTTAAATGCCAGATGGCGCTACTGTACTTACTTGGGAATGTTCTCTTATTGTTTCTATAATAGAAACGTACTGCCTGAAAATATGATTATTTATTTCGCTTTAGAAAAAAAATTTATTAATCCTAGATGTAAATTTTTACATGCGGCCTGAGATCCACAAACAAATGCCGTAATAAAAATATATCAAAGAGAGACTCTATAATTGGATGAAATATGTAGTTTGAAATATTTAAATGCTTGAATTGTTGAGTTCCATTATAATAATTACAAAAATATCGTATTTTCTTGAAAGATACTTCACAAAAATATGCTAATAGCTGATTAATATTTCGGGAATTTTACAAGGAAAATATAATTAATACTGACTTGATGAATTATTCAAAATTTCAACTGACTTTTTTAAAGCTAGTGCATTTGTAAGTTTAAATCTCATGATTCCGTATTAAAAACTATTCTGAAAATGATCTGTGTGGAAAGAAATATGAATGCTTGAGGGAATATAAAATGAAGGTGCATTATAAATTAAATTACTTTCATAATGTAATAATATTTGGAAAAAAAACTAATTCAGGAAGATATAACCCCTTCAAAATAATAACAATCTTTCTAAATACTTTCTAGATGTAATTATCAAGTTAAATAAACCCGCATTTGTTTCTGATAAGAGTTCTTTTCAGTCGTATCACATAACAAGATGGAAATTTTTATAATGCATTCAAAATCATTTAACAGTCTAAGAAGTTAATAATCTGGGCGAACAAGCAAGCTGGTCGCGAAAGGCGGCTAGTAACCATTATTATATGGAACTAAATATCTTAAATAATGTCATAATATTACAGAATTATATTATATTGAATAACAATGTATAACATCTCTAGTTACATGAGGGAATCGGGTCTGAAGGTAGAGAAAACTCATTTACTACTTTATAACAAATGGACAACTAATATATTTAATTGTATATTTTATAACTTTATAACAACTCATTTACTACTTTATCACAAAATTTACTATCTTTATAAAAAATGGATTGAATATAACATGAAAGAACTTATTTACGATAATATCCCAGAGCTCTTTGATGCACGAAGTATAAGAATTACTGATAGACTAGGAAATAGACTTCATCTTAATCTTTCTGAGAAATTGCTAAATGTTTTGTGCCATAATGGATATAGGGGGAATTTTTTCCTCTTGTATATGAATTTCAAATTTCAATTCCAAGAGTATTATAAGAATAATGAGCCATAGATCATTCAAAATTAAATTTCCTCTGAGAATATACTCGAACTAGAGAATACCTTAGGTTTATATATTTTGATTTACTTGACTATATCAGTACCATCATCAGCAGAAAAAAAAATATTATAAAGCATTTCATCAAGCAAAGTAAGTAAAAAAAATTAAATATTCAGTGTTGAAATAATTTTAAATTCCTTCATTATCCTTCCGATAAGAAGTGAATGATTGTGGAAAGTTAATAAAGCTTAATGAGGACATAAACAACATAAATTATCATAAAAGATACATGTCAGTTGTAATGATGACCAAAAAGCACCAAGAAAAAATGCCATCAATTTGGCGATTTCGATCGCCAAACTATATAGCGTACTTGAGTATAATTTTATAATTTGGCGACATTTTTTCTTGGCTCCTTTTGGTAGCCGGTGCCAGCTCATGTGTCGTCCTCGTCATCTGACCGCGGTTCAAAAATGCGTGGTCCGTCCCAAAATAACCCTAGTGATTCCTTTAAAACGGGGCGTTAATATAACTAAATTAAACACAAGGGGAAAAATTAAATTACATATTCAGTCTGAATAAATAGCTTTAATTTTCTTGATGTTATTCACCTTTATATAGTTCCGCGCCTCGTATGCATTAGCTTATGTGCACACGTAATTTGATAACATTTATATCCCTTTTGAATTTTAGTAATAAGTCTTTGTTGCGTTTTTGTATTTTTTTTTTTTTTTTTTTAATTTTCAACTCCAATCTAGCTTAGCTTATCCAAAGTGTCTAAAGCCAAGTTGGCGCAGGAAAATCTTTGAACTTTTTCCTTTCTTTTTGAGAAGTTTTTATGATTGAGAAGCTAACAACAAAATATAATTTTTGCCAAAATCGGAGTAAATTTTATGTTTAATAATTATTAATAATTATTTTTAGGTGAATAAATAATTATTATTTTATGCTTAATAATTATATTTACTACTAAATAATTGGTATTTTTTTATAGGTAACTAAAAAATAAAACTGAGAGAAACCTCTTCCAAAAAGAAAATCCCAGCTGAAGTTTGAGTAAACTTTGATTTTTTAATTAAAAAAATTAAAAAATTTTTAGTCTTGTAATCTTATGCTAAAACAGAGTGGTAAGGAAAGTGGATAAGGAAGGAAAAATTGCACTTTTTATTATAAATTTTACAGAAATCGCCATTATTATTTAAACATCCTTCTGTAACAACTTCGAATGCAGTTCAATACTTTTGATGTAGAATGATTACAGCTACTATTTGAAGAAATCATGTATTATTTCTTTGGTTTTGAGTCAGAATGAGAATTTTTTTTTTGAAAACTTTTCTTAATGTGCACAAGCATGTGATAATCTTATGGAGAGAAATCCGAATTGTTCATTGAAAAAGAATCGTATTGGTTTGTCTGTGCATGTTTGACTTTGTACAAATTGAGAAAAAGGGAAGTTGAGAGCAAAAATAATATTTATATCCTTTTTTTTGTCGTAACTAAGCAAACCATATAAATATTAATTTTCCAATTACATAAAAATGATTCTAAATAATGACACTATTTAATAAAATAACCTCAATTATTTAAAGCATGTTATTTTAAAATTAATCCCACAAAGTGTTAGATTCTTGATAATTCTTTTTAATACTAATCATTAAAAACAGAGAGTCGTACAAGTAGTTACTGGCAATAGACTGCAGTAATTTAAGCATATTTAAAACATTTCCGTTAATTTCAAAATCTCGAGGGCATTTTTAAGAGACTAATTGGAAATATTTCTGAATCTAACTTCACTCGCCCTCTTGAATATTGTTTGTGTCTAAGTGAATGTTTATAAAGTGCATCCTAATTTCGATATATTTTTGGAAATATTCTGTTTAATATGCCCGTAATGAATCTCTTCTCTAACAATTATGCACAAATACATCTCGCTATAAAGAGGGCTTAAGTGGATATAATGAGAAGTGGAAATGCATTACACTCGAGATCGAAATATTTAGCTGTTTAAATGTTACTGAGAACTTGCGAGGAAAACTTCTAATATGTAGTTTAATTATCTCGAGTCAAAATGTGAGGTTTTAGCTCACGTTCGATGGAAGCTTTGATATGTGATGAATTGTTATCTCTGCAACTAAAGAAGATATAATTGTTTTAAAATGAATAATGAGTTACATATGCTTAAAGAATGCTTTCTACGTACTTCGCATAAAGTATACGAATATACCTCGGTTTCTCTTAGGAATTTCTGCATTTAAATTATAATATAACTAGCATTCATTTCTAAATTCTTGTTGAATCCCGTTTTTATTATTATTATTATTGTAATATTTGAAGCATTCTTTCCCCAGGTCATTTCTTTGTGATATTTTCTTCATTGGACATAGATAGTCGTACCTTCTTAATTAAAATCGTACGACTTTCTATGATAACCTCAGATGACATAGAGATCTAATTTTCATTTTCGGATTCGAAAACCCTCCACAATTTTTCGCATGCGCCAGGAAGCGCTAATTTTGTCAAAAAATGAGTGAGAGGAAAAATCGAAGGAGATTTTAGCAGTTAGCATCTCTTTTGGGGAGAACTCATATTATTCTCAGAAGTAAGAGGCATCATAACCACCCATTTTTCTGCCTACCATTCTTCAGCAAAGAATACTCGTCGAAAAGTCATTGCCGCACATCCTTATGCCTACCATTTTTCAGCGAAGAATACTCGTCGAAAAGTCATTGCCGCTCATCTTTCTGCTTACCATTCTTTAGAAAAGTGTACGAAAAGTCATAACTGCTCATATATCTGCGTGTCATTTCTTAACAAAGTAAACTCGTCTAAAAGTAATTAATTCTCGTTTTTCTACATACCATATCTTAGCAAAGTATACTCGTCGAAAAATACTAGTCTATTCATCTTAAAAAGAATTGTATCGGATGTTTGCAAAGTATATATGCTTGTCTGTACTACATGTATGAAATTGTGCTGTATGTTATGCAATGTAAGGTATTGTGTAGGCAAGCTTTAGAGGTATTGTAGGTATACTCGGGCAAGCATTCACTCTGTAAGGTGGAAACGTGGAAACTGTAAATATATTCTAAACCGGAGTTTGTCCTAATAAAAGTTTCTTAAGATATTCTTTCGTCACCTTTGATGCAACTGGGTTGTGTTATCAAATTATTGAAATTCCATGCAAGGGACAGGAAGCTTTAGCCCATCATCTTATATCAGCTTTTTCATAACTAGATTTTTAGATCAAAGTGCCTGTCTCTAGTATAGGGATTATGGTATATCTGGATCCGAACGGATTAAATTGAGCAAGGATCCTTCTTCATCTTGCACCCTGTCCCTATCACTTTTGGACTACTTAATGCAACAAAATATTCATGATCCATTGAACTAAAAAAAGCTATATTATTCCTTAAATTTGAGCACAGAGATAAATTGTTGTATGCAACGATTTTAACATTTTACAGAAATTCCAAAACCAAATCCAGATCACAATATATTTATTTTAACAGAGCTAATTTTCACAGTGTACATCTGTGGCGCTTTGCTCATAGGAAATGCAATTCATAAATGAAAATACCATAAGCATTCAAAATCACCAAAATTAGACTTGTGATATATTTCTGAGGTGCAGAATAATAACAAGCCATACAAACGTGTTATAGTAATGAATGAAAACTTAGACATAATTACCGGGGATAAACTATCTGATTATAGAGAATTTAAGAATTTTCCAAAAGTGCTTTTGTTTTTAAAGAATTCATAGTTTCAAAACTGATCCAAAATCTTATTCATACATTTTAATTATTGTAAAACAAATTTTCATCTGTTAATTTTAATCGATGTAAGAATAAACAAATGGAAATGATTTTTTTTAAAAAAATTTCGACTTACGAAGTGGAGCTAACGAGGAGATTTTTAATAATTAAAACTAAATTTTTCTTTTATCTTCTATCGACTACTTCATTAGTATTGGGACTTATATTTTTTCAATCATCATATGCCCTTACGTTTGAGCAGCGAGGAATTCCTCAGTATGGTATGTCTTGTATGTATGGTATGTCTTTCACATATTCAAAAAAAAGGTTTAAAATATTTATTCCTTATGAGCGATAACAGAGATATTTATGGTACACTAGGTAAAGAAAATTTCATAATTTTATACAGTCGATTCAACATAAATTCGTCTTGTTTTGCTCCAAATATCGAATCTAAAGACAAGATCTTACCACAAGTGAAATTACTAGTTCAGGTTACTAAGCTTCCTACTTTAACAATTTGATGTTGGCAGATCTTAAACAGGCTTAGGTTGCAAGCATACGTCATGCTGTTGGATGCAAAATTTAAACTCTCTACTTCCTTTGCTTGTGGATTTCCTACGGTTAAGTTCGAAAGCAAGTCGATATGCTCAACATAATCATCTGCCATGCGAAGACGACTAGTTATTTCTGTTTGTGTATGCAGAACATCATCTAAGAATTTCTTGTACCAACAATAAATCTATTTATAAAGAGGTAGATTTTTAAGACGTAAGTGAGGTCTATAAATAGATTTATAGAGCTGAAGGCAGATTAGGTAGAAGTGGAGTAGATTAGGTAGAAATAGATAGGTAGAAGTGGAGGACTGTAATTCTATTTTTAGAACTAGTGATGACTACAAAAAGCATGCCACGATGCAACAATGTATTCACTCTTAAAATATAGCATTACACAAAAAGACTTTTACTGAATCGTCACCATTTTCTCGTAAGCAAACAACTTACGCCAGTTTTGACGGGGTTATCTGGAAGCAAGAAATAAAATTGTGAATTTTCTTCTCTGCAATGTTGTCTGTGTGTCTATCTGTTGCCGTTCATAAGAAATAAATTTTATTAATTCATTCTTTCTTTTTGAATAATCCTGAATATCATATTTATTATATCATAATTTAGATTCATGAACTCTTTTCATAAATCCCCCGCTTGTAGGATAATTTTATCTTATTTTTCGTTTGTACCTCTCTTATTTCATCCACATGTCGTAATATCTATCATCAAATATATTCTTCAATGAATATTTATTTCTGCATTCCAAATTAAAGAGTTACCGATATATTTACAATAGAAAGCGTTTTTGGAACTTATTTGCCAGTCGCTGTTTGAATACCTCAGGATTATCAATGAAAGAAGTGCTTTACCTATTAAATTATTTTTTGTGTGTGTTCATTAACTTTAACCCGTCTGAAGTATTTTACTTTTGGAAAATTATCGCTTAGAATACATGGTTTATACAGAATTATAATTATAAAGCGAAGAATTTATATTTGATAAAGTCAACAACTTTAAAAATATCAATGTTTGAATAAATAAAAATCCCTGGAATATATCTAAAGTTTACATAAATGAAAAAAGGGCTTCTTGGGGTCTTTCATTCTACATCTGAACTCTATCGAAATAAAATCAAAAATTCAATCTTCGTTTCTAAAATGAATTTCTTTAAAACCTATTTCATATCTCAGAAATTCAAATCTATTTTAAGCCTTTATCTCTCGCTATATCTTTATCATCCACTTTAAATATGTTTGAAAATTGTATCTGTATATTTATTTTTCCAGACATAAGTCTCGAAATATTAATTCGAATCTATTTTTGTAGCATATTTAATAAAAAAATAAATGTGTCCGAATTCCTCAAGCAATTTTCGAAATTCTTGTATTTTTTTTTTAATAGAACATTTTACGCTTGAAATGCTACTTATCAAAAATCAGCCTTTTATACTTTACGAAATATGTGGCTATAATATATGAATATCATCAATGCAAATTTAAATATTTTTTTTGATGATTATAACAATTTTTAGAAAATTAAATTTATTCATTAGTACATTTTATTTTTCTGCTAAATAAATTGACTTTATATAAAATTCTCTTAAAAATAAGAAGAAATCGGAAACAAATTGGAATTGGTGAAAAGAATAAATCTTCTTTTTTTAAATAAATTTACTTGATAAATATAGATATAAATATGAGCTGGGCCATAAATGTAAGAGCAGGGCTATATTAGCTCAATTACTTCTGTTCCAGGCATGTTTGATAAAAAAAAACATTTGATAGCTGAAAATTCAGGGTTAGTAAAAATGAAACGTTACATGATAGAACAATGTGTTAACGCAAAATTTTAAATTAAATAAAAAAAACGCAATTTTTTAAAATTGTTATATTTCTATTGAGTCATAAAGTACGTAGTATAGGGTTATGCATGAACTAACACTTAGGAAAAATGGCCTCCATGGCTTTGCTGGCACATACACATTTTTTGTCAAAATTTTCCATGACTATTTTGCATAAATGTGACTGACTTCACTGATGGAGCGTTGAATTTCCACCTTCAATGCTTGTGGGCTTGTTGGCATAGGACCTTGGACTCCAATGAACCCCATAAAAACAAGACCAATGGTATTAAATAACACCATCTAGGAGGCTACTCTCAAATTTCTGGACTGCAGCAGCCGGACTTTCATGATTTTTGAAATATTGATTAGCATTGATAACACATTTTTTTATCTTGTAACGTTCCATTTAAGCTGTCAAATGGTTTATTTAATAGGATTGCCAACAGTTTACTGCACGAATGATAGCAAATTCAAATCTTGCGTTAATTTTGAGCCGCCTTTATTATATTGATTTACATAAATTGGGTATAAAATTGATGTACACAAACTTCTTGATATTGTAAATCAGAATTTGAAAATTCTTAAGTGTCATGGACTGTTCACAGAGTTTGTAGAAAAACAGAAATAAAACACTTTTAATATAACAGATTGCTTTATCCATTTTAGAAATGAATAATAAAAACTAATTTAGTTTTTTATATATAAAAATAATTATTCATATTTGAAGTTTTTGTCCAAACTCCTATATATTAAAATTCATTATTAAACAAAGGTTAAGAATGTGGTTTAATGGCACGGGTGCAAAGGTTGCTTAATGATGAAAAATATAAAATTTCCTAAAAGTAAATTAATTATGAAGAATTATAAAAACAAACATTTTACAAGCTTAAAATTATAATAATATTTTCTAATTACTAATATCAAATTAATCAATATATTTCGAAATTCGAAAGTTTTTAACATACGATTAAAATTAATAGCAACTTTCATAAAAATTAATATAAAAACGAACATTTTGTCCAAAGACATATTCTTCAGTAATACGCTGCATTTCTGTATTGTATAAAATAAGAGTATTATAAACTGAGAAGAAAAGAATTATTTGCCAGAAAAAATATTTTTTTTCATATTAATTTCCATATTCCACAAAAAAAAATAGATATCTTGTTTTAAACCTCGCATCTAGAAAATTATTTGACATCAAACTGGCATTTCTTTTTCTTAAAAAAAAAACTGAATAATCTCATTATTCACAATTTTTGGGGGAATATTTCTGAGAAATATCGCACGAGAATCCCGCAACACTGGAATTGCAATTCATTCTTATCAAAATTGAGAAGATCCAGAAAACAGCGAATAGCTTTCTTGTGTTACGTAATATTTCCTCTGCCATTATCCCACTATCTACAAGTCTCCGGAAGAAGAAATGAAGACTTTAAGAAAAATTGCGGATGTTTTTTTATATAATTTTTCATCCACCTCAAAAATAAAATTTAAAAAAAGTTCGATGGAAGTATTTTTTATCTTTCGAATTTGTTAAAGGATTCCTCCTCCAAAGCTGTCAAAACCTTCTTCCAGTTCATCCATCAAAATACATTCTCGCGTCAATTTTTTTCTGATTTATCTGATGTTTATAACGTTTTCAGATCGCAAAGACACACTTCAGATTGACACATTTCCCATCACCTTCAACTTTTGTTCCGAAAATGGATGATATTTATTTCAAACCGATGGAATCATCGATTTATTCAATTTTGATATACTCGAACAAAACAAATTAATTTATTAATCGATAATAATCGATAACTTTTATTTACACAGGTCTATATAAAACATCCTTTTAGAAAGGAAATTTAATAACGGATTTTTATGTTATTTTCAGTCATTTCAAAAATGGAATTCATTTTCTTTCATCGATGAAATTATCTATTATTTAATTTTGATATATTCGAACAAAGCAATTATTATTTATTAATCAATATTTTTTTATTTACAGAGGTTTATACAAAACACGCACTTATAAATGAAATTTAAATGACGGAGTTTTGTATTATTTTCAGTAATCATTTCAAAAATGGAATTTATTTTTTGTCTATCTCTAAAAGTTTTTTTCCTCAAAATTATTCCATTTTGTGGACAAGATAATACGAATCCAAACATTTGAAATTTTAATTTTTAGCATAGTGCAAATGTATACTTTAATTTTATATTCTAGCCTTATTACGATATAAATGGTGAATGAATTTATGAAAGACCTAGCAATTACTTATAGTTGCAATCTCTGTTTTTTATAAAACATTATTTTCCTCCTTCTTCTGGACAATTATCCAGAGATCGTCGCTTTTTAGCATACTGACAACAAAACACTGATGTTCTTCCTTGCTAGATATAGTCTTGACTCCTGGCTGCACCTGTATTTCCAGAAAAAATTGCATTGCAAAAAAATTTCAGACTTCACTATGTGATCAATTTATTTATTTATTCAAAGCTATGTCATTCATTTTGCAAACCTTTATCAGTCTTTATACGATTTTAAATATAGGTTCAACAAAAAATATTTGAGCATGAAGATATAATAAGGTATGTTCTACAAAAAACAATATATGTTCCCCAGAAGGCTCGAATCAATCATTGAGGGTTTTTTCTTTAAACAATGCAATCAGAA
Source organism: Argiope aurantia (assembly GCA_026543865.1). Taxonomy (NCBI): domain Eukaryota; kingdom Metazoa; phylum Arthropoda; class Arachnida; order Araneae; family Araneidae; genus Argiope; species Argiope aurantia. The sequence goes on from JAPMOR010028661.1 coordinate 202,549, forward strand.
TTATAGTTTTAAATAATATTTTAGTTTTGTATGAAAATGAAACGAAAAGTAAAATGTAACTTTTAACTCTAATTATAAAGTGATATCGAGAGAAAAATTAAAGAAGCCCATTACGACTAGTATTTTTTTTTTAGTTATAAAGCATGAAAGTAACATTAAGTGGTCTTGCCTTTTTTTTTCTAAACCAACTGGAAAATTTCTTTCTTCTGTTGTAATATTTTTCTTTGATTTTTATAAACAAGCATTAATCTTTTTTAAACTTACATCAGGTGAAAAGGGAAAATTATTCACTAAATGCAGTTATCATTTTTTCTGTTGGTTTAAATAAATTTATAAAGATAAATGCAATTTATCCAAATAATCATAAAATGTTTCCAAGAAGTTCTGATTAAAATATTGATATTAAGACATGTAAATTAATCTAAGATTTAAAGTCAGATAAAATCGTTGACGAAGCTCTCTCTACAAAACTTTCTTAGAAAAATATTTGATTTCTTTTTTTTTCCTTTCAAGTTTTCCCTTTCCGTTTTAGCATTTGGTACCGAAGGTGTTTATAGAGGAAAGAAAAATAAAACTTTTTCCCAAAATATCTTCCTCCAAAGTGTCAGGAAATATCAGGTTGCGTTGGATAAGTAAGACAGGTCGATGTTTCAACTATCAACTTCAGAAACTTCCTCAACAGTAGTGAAGACAATAACAGAAAAACAGGTTAAAAAAAATTTTACGTGTACATATAATCTATATAAGATGGGAGAGATACTGTTTTTTGTTTGTTTAAAAAGGGAAGTAGGCGCATGTTCTCTAAATTATTGTCTTAGATACAGAGTGGTTATAATAAAACTTCCACTATAAGCAAAATCCTACAACGCAAACGGGTGAATAGATTGCTACGAAATTTGGTATATAGAGTATATAAATGAGATGCTTTCATGAAATTTCAAAAAAAAAAGTCAAAAAATGTCTACCAGAGGGCGCCTTTTCTGGAAAAACATTAACTAATGACCAAAACGGAATTCGAAACAATATTAACATATATTGACTAGTTTCTGATCACCTTGTCATCGACCCACATTAAGTAATGGTAAGGAAACATTAAAAATACGCTGTTTGTTGGGGGGGAAAACAGGTCAGTTTGCAGAAACAAGAACAGATTAGGACGAAATTGTACAAGAGGAGCGGTTGTTAAACGTGTCCAGGATCATGTAGGGAAAGGTGCTCCATGTGACCCTGCAAAATTTCAAGTCAATGAACAGTGTGTTCAATAGCAGATCGTAACTCATCAGTTCCAATGCTTCGCACATGAAGCGCTATGGAGACTTTATGGCATTCAACGTCACAATATCTGATTTATACACCAGACTTTTTAAGTGACTCTATAACCAGAAATCGCACGAATATAAAACAAGACACCATCTACAAACGTTTCATACCCTAACCTGTTTTGCATAAAGCTTCCTCTTCTTGGCAAGCATACAAATTTCGACATTTTTTTTTCCCTAGAACTGACAGATTTTTCCGTATTTATATTTTACTACTCATAATTCTTGTTCTGGATTGTTAATATTGTTTCTGTATTCCTCTTTGATCTTTAAATGTTTTTTTTATTTCAATGTTTTTCCGAAAATGACGTCCTCTAATAAACATTTTCGGACTATTTTTATTTTTTCGAAATTCCTTGAGCGCCTCTCATGTATAGTCTAAATGCCAAATTTCGTTGCAATCTTGCAATTTGTTCACCCATTGTAGGAGGCTGTCTATTGGGGAAGTTTAATTATAACCACCCTGTATTATTGAGGAAAGAATACAATTTTCTTCCGGTTAAAATATCTTTGTTAAAATCAGAATAAGTGAATGAACATATGCTGAATAGGAAAAGGAGCAGAATATGTAGTCATAATCCGATCTTTTAAACCTTCACTTCAAATTAGGGTTCCCCTATGGTTATTCTAGGGTTACCTGGAGTTTTCTCTAATTTGAAACTAAGCAGGGATTTTAAGCTCGTGACGCGTAAGTTCTGACGTGTAAGTAAGGGGAAATAAAAGTCCATACACCTCAGAAGTTAAAGTGGTTTGAATTTGAGTGCTTCGGAAATTAATTTATGAACACGGATTAAATTAAATCATTATATACTCACAGAAAATACCAGATATTTTAAAGAAACTTTTATTAAATTACATGTTCTTAAACAAGAAGGTCCTCCGTGACTCATCCGTCAGCCAGCCGATTCTCTGTATCCTCAATTTAGAGCAAGTTTTTATACTGGTGGCAGAGATTAATTACCAATAATCACATATTAGTTTCAGTATAAATGCTAGATTTATGTCATAAATCAATCTTTCGACAACAGCAAGCAGTCAAACAATCACTGAGTTTCTTTATTGTACTACAAAGCCCACAATTCTGATGTGTGACAATAAAAATCTGAAAACTTGTGCCTTTACCCAATATTCCCAGGGTTTTTTTGTGGGAAAATAAGGAGATATCAGCTTTGTCAGAGAATATACGCGAATGATTCGGGAAAACCATTGTCGCTGATTTCCTTTGAAGGTAATGGCCCGACGTATCACAATTTCCAATATTTGTCTTTGAGCTGATGTTTGGTGTCTATGAATTAGAGTCAACTTCGTCTTATTAGCTGTCAATTTGGCAAGCTAATCGACACATTTAATTGCTAGGAGTCGTTAGAATCTGTTATCTAATATAATTCAGTGAAATAGTAATCCTTTACTTTCCTTTTTCTGAAGAGGTTCATCCGGCCAAAGCGAAGGTTTATAATTAATGATTACAAATAATCATTCCTTATAGTTTGACTTAAATATTACAATTACAAGAATACCGAGCATGCTTTAATTCAGGTATCATCACTAACAATCCTAAATAAAATGGATGACATTACCTTTCATTAATTAATTGCTGAAACTATGAATAATAATTATTAGTCTGTTTTAATTTATTTCAAATTCATCCATAAACAAGGTAAAATTATAATATTGCTACATCAGCGAAGTCGAAAATTCTGGCTAATAATTATCAGAGGAGTCATTCCGAATCGCGATCATTGTTAAATAGCTTCCAAGTGTCAGTTAAATGTAACAGTAATTCGTAAATCGACAATTCTAGGAAATTAATGGTTATACTTGGAAAAGCGATAGTTAAATTAATGCTCATATCGAATTGTCGATCGAATTCGGTATCTAATTTCCACAACACATACAATCACTTGCGCTAATATCGACGATTCATTTAAAATAAGGGAGTATAATGATAACTATAAAATTCAGAGGGTGAAATATTTTGCAGCTTATTCGTTAGCTTTTTTATTATTTTTCGTGTAGCTTATTTATTATTATTATTCGTGTAGCTTATTTACTATTTCTTTAAATTCTTTTTTTTGGGGGGGGGAGGGTGTTAGGAGGAAAGATAAGAACATTAAGAGACATTTTGAACATACAACTCTTATCAAGAGAATATTTCTAGCTTCGGTAAGCTCAGTGTGATCAGATTTTCTGTTTTAAGAATTAATGCATTAAATTCAAAATTTAGCTTAATTTTAAAAAAAAGAACATTCCACAAATTTCGATTCTTTATCAGCAATTCCTAATTTTTTCGTAATGTCAATATTTTTATATCGTTATTATTGTTAAAAACTAGCTGCCATTGGCGACCAGCTGGTTCTCCAGGGATATTGCACGCATTTAAATTCAGCTAAAAGCTAAATCATTAAATATAGCTCCATGTTCTTTAATCTGTCAAATTCTTAGACATTAAAGCCGTGCTATTTTATATCCCTCTCTTGATATAAAATAGCATGTACATGATTTTCTCTAATGGTCATCAGTCCCGTGACATCCTATCGCTATTAAATACGTAGATATGCAATTCATCTTTTTTTTAATTTCTTGATAAAGTAACTTTTTTCACCTTGTAAACTACGCGAATGTTAAAAAAGAAACTTTGTTTTTATTTTTGAGCAGTGGGAAATATCCCGCAATTAAATATGCCGTCCAAAATTTAGGAAAAAATATGAGCAAATATTAAATGGTGTCATTGAAAATACATTTTTTTTTAATTTTGGAGTTAAATTTATTTTTGTGCAATAATATTTTTGGAAGTTATCGCGAAAAACACCAAAACCCAATTTCAAAAAGGGCCTCTGATGCACGCATCCTTACCTTCCAGAAAATATGTGCTTAAATTTGTTAATTATACATCAAAATATTTACGCTGAGCAACAACACGCACACACACATACATTCATTATTATTAGTAGTAGTAGATATATATTTGAAATATTTGTATACTTCACGGCATTAAATTTGGTTAAAAGAATTAATTTCAATCTTTTTTCCTTTTTTGTAATTTTTTAGCAAGGTTTCTATTAGGCAGGTATCATTTCATATAATTCATTGTTTCAGATTTAAATTTAATGCTCCATAATTTTACCTCTGAAGTGTATCCTAGAATATTTCCGGATTTTACAAACGCTTTAAATGGTAAAAGAGAATAAAAGATTATGAAGCACTTGATAAAAAATATATATATATAATAGTAAAAAATTTTAAATAGTAAATATATTTTTGAAAAAAATTTGTATTATTTGTTAATAATTAACAATAGGTCAAATTAATACTAACAATATTCAAATCGAAATTTGACTTCATTTTCATGTTAAACGATATAGTTTTTTTTTTTTTTTTGCTTAACTTTGCCTATTTTAAGAGCGCTGCTTGCTCTCCTTTTCCAAAACGGAAATGCGCCCCAAGTATATATAATTCCGTTTTGCTCTATCATGTAGAAAAATTTACAAAATTTACTTTTAGTTCTCAAAAGACATATAGGTTAAAATTTAAGTTCGCATATTGATGAATTAACGCACTTGTTTATGAATTTTATTTATTTCGGCACAAGCTAAGCATGTGTTACTTGAATCAAGCAATGCTCCTGCTTTGAAATATTGAATTTTTCAAAATGAAATTTTGAAAAAAATTATTATTATTACCCATACATATTTAAATATATTCAGAATCTTATTGGGTCTGTTTTTTATTGCTTTTTTTGTTTACATTTTATTAAATCTCCTTTTCGTAATCTTTTCTTATGTTTCTTTCTTCTTTATACGACCTGCTATCGAATATATTTTGCTTTCATTTCGTAACTGAGAACTATCACACACGCATATAACATGTGTATGTGTAAACATTATTTTGTAGATGCTTAGCCGAAAAGAAGAAACTTTTGAAATTTTTATTTCGATTTGTTTCACTACGGAAGACTTAATTTGTATAGGGGGGGGGGGAGTAATGATAAGCAGACGTCGGTTCAATGATCATCTTTCTAGAGAACATATATAATTAATAAATTAAATATAAAGTGGGGATTGGATCTAGGAATAAGAGAACTTTTCAGAGTGAAATTATGGATTAATTTAAAATAGAAGTTAGAGAATTAATTAAGATTTAATTTTTTAAATATCATTTCATGTGTGTTTATGTATTCGAAATGAAATAATATAATTTTTGTCGATTCAAAAGTTTTCAAATTCTCTCTCTTTCCAAAAAGTCATTGAAGTTTCCATGAAGTACTTTTACCCTGTATAAGCGAATTTCCGACATTGTAATGTGTAAAGATGTGTAATATTGTTTAAGCGCTATGGCTATAGCATTGAACTGATTTCATTTAATCTGAAAGTGAAATTAGAGTATAGTTTGAATAAACCTTAAAAAATATATTTGATTTTAATGTTTGTATTGTTAATAAACAGAGTAATAACTAGCATATGTTTCGATTTTTTTTATATTTTATATTGATTACCGATTACTTGTCTGTTATAGTTTCATAAGTGCGCTAATTTCTTTTAATTCTTTTTTTAATTATGATCGTTTATATCTGAAAAAATTGTGAATTCTGAGAACATTTCATTGCCGTTGTAATTATTGCATAATAGTTGTAGCATAGCTAAGTCCGATTCATCCTCCATAAAGCGCTTAATTGCCAGTTACTCTTCTCGGCATAATAAAAGTAAATTCACTGAAAACTATAAGAGGAATTCATTCATGTCTAAGTAAATATATTTTAGACTTACAATTGCACATGTTCATTGTTGCTAAAATTATATTATTGGAGAGGTTATAAATTTGGTTCAATTTTAAAATAGAAACTGAATAACGATTGCATAAAACAGGTATTAAACCCTTTGACTGCGTATTTTTAAAGAGAATGAAACTTACATAACCTTCTAGTAATCAAAGATTAAATTGGTTTCTGAAATTCTGATATATTAACACCTTGTGAATTATGGCTATTTATATTTTTCTTACAACTTAACAATTCATATATTAATGATAGAATGCATTTTGGGTCATCTTTTTTCAGTTACTAGTGTTTTTACTGTCCGAATCTTAATGAGAGTTTATTTTTCACGGATTATTTCTTGTTATGTTAAGGAACTGCATCAAATACCAATTAACTATATCTTTTATATAGGTTTTATCCTCAGGAACTATATCATATTTAGAAAAAATATTAATGTGAAATTTAAATTAATTATGAATCAAACTTAATATACTATCATAATCCCAACACATTAACAAATACTTCGAGGATGTCACCTATTGATATGTAAAATATTTAATGATAAAATCATGAATTTAAATCTTTGGGATAGATCAGAATTTATGTTCGCGAACAAAAATTATCCTTCCCAATCTTTCTTCATAAGCTTTCAGCTTTGAAATTCCAGCAGATAAACTTGTGGATGTATTGGTGATTCTATGCATAAAACATCGAACTCATCCCGATTCTTCATAGTTCACGGAATCATTAGTAAACAATGAGACATGCATGTGGTACAATTGAATCGTAAATATTCTCAATTCATGAATTATAATCAGAGTTTTATCCATTATTTGGCAGAGAACGAAAAGGCATTATAAAGGTATAAAATTATAATGTTTGTATCTGATGAAAATATTATTTTAAACGTTTATTCTATTCTACGTTTTGATTTCGATTATTTTCATTTTATCTATCATTCAAGTGATTTTTGTATATTTGTTTATTTAAAAAGAAAATGCGCATTACTACTGGTAAAAAAAGTCACCAGTAGCAGTGTGCATTGCAAATGAACCACAAAAGCATAAAAGAAATTTGGGCTATGGATTGTGAATAATAAAAACATTAAAAAGCATATTGGTATATAGTATTATAGACTATCGATTTAAAAACTTAGAAACACAATATGAATAAGAGATTGAAAGATAGAAATATTTTAAAATGTATAAATAAAAAATTCAATAGATTCAATAAAAAAAACATTCAAAAAGAATTAAAAACCTAAAAATTATATTTTATCTAAAACATTAAAATACTTAGAATTCAAAAGCCGAATATGACCTGTTTCAAAAACTTAAAAACGCATAAGAAATGAACAATTCGAATTCATTAAATCCTTTAAAACAATTAGGAATTTAAAAGTTGTTGGTAATTGATTTTCTGATCACTAATAGATTTATTAAAAATATCTTCTTCAGAAAGTATATCAAAAATTTTATAAAATTCATCAAATTTCACAAACACATTCTCGTTTAATTTGTTAACTCTATACCATCTAGCTGGCACAGCAAACATATAGACCTTAGTATGCCATCACAGTCAAAAAATATGTCAAACATGTTATTGATAGTTTTATTAAAACAAAATGTAAAAAAAACAACTTGTGACGGTATTTTAAACTAAGAATATGAAACACGTATAATTATAAACTAACACAATATATTATAAACACAAAACAGGATATATCTGCATAATCTATATATATATATATATATATATATATTTCATGAGAATGAAAAGGATTTCTTTGTTATGTGAATAATACCACTCTTATTGGTTTATTTTTAATATTGTTAAATTTATCAAAGTAGTAGGAGAATAAAAGTGAAATCAAATTAAATAATCTTTTAAAATATCATTTTCTGCATGGACCGCGATAAGCCACTGGTAAAAGTCTTGATCTTAAAGCCCGGAGACTCAAGCCTCGAAACCCGATTCCAACAAAAATTCTTCATGTATGCTGGACTGGTGCATATTAACTCTGACATCGCGAACAAATGTCCACCAGTTGGTAAGGCTCAGAAATTTGAAGACAAGTGGGCAGCTCAAGTGTCATCTTCATCATCAGAGTAAGCCTAAAAATTACAAGATCCATCCCAAAGTAGTTTTAGGGTTATACTACAGTACATTAATATAATTAACTAACTAATCAACTATTTCTTGTCTGAAATTATTTCATTACTTTCTAAACCGATACAGTCAAGCTTCGGCGAATTTTTAAACATTTGGATTATTACTGGTTTCGAAACAATTATGAAATATTTATAACCAGAAGAATTCTTTAATCTGCAGCAAAACATTCACTGTTTTTTTAATTATTATGAATTTATTATAAATTACAGTTTTTTTTTTGTTGTTTTTTTTTTGCCAGACAAAAAAATGAACAATGTAGTGACGTAACATTAGATTGGACTAATATACTGGAAAGCATCATTTCAAATTCTCAAATACTCCAAAAGCATAAAATTTTGAAAACTATCAAGTAGAATATCTACGACAAGATATGAAAAGTAGGAAAAACAATCAGAATCCCTTGCCAGTTCAGTGCATATAAGCGTATCTCTAGATAGTGGTTCACATCACTTTGACAGATGAAACCGAAATATGAATAAATCAGATATACTTGCCCCTCAGAAATCATAAAAACGCATGACGGAAAGAGAGGCGAGATAATACTTTGTAGGAAGCAGAAAAACGAGGTATTGGGGATATTCCATGAATTTAAGAATACACCTTTCTCGATCTGTTTTACACAAACTCAAAACATATTCCTGACTTTTTCTCTTTTTTTTTATTCGCTTTTTGAACATTCTTTGTATTTTTTTTATTATTATTATTATTTGTAAAGAATGGAAGATTTTTTAGAAGAAAAATAGTTTCGATTTCGATTCAAATGTCGACTTCTTTGATTTATTTTCTTTTGATTCAAGTTATCTGGTTTAGGAGAAGGATTTTTTTCAACATGTTTGACTTTATTGTAAAACAGCTATCTAAACTAGGTGAAATATTCTGCTGCTGCTAACTTTCAATGGAATGATTCGTCAATAGAAATTTTAAAACTTTCCTAGTTAAGTGTGAAAATAACAAAGTATATTTATGCTATGCCTTTTCATCTATAAACATTTATGATATGATTTCGATTTAAAACTGCATTAGAAATATCTAATTGCATTTTATCAGCTGCTAAGTTTGACATTTTTCCAAGTTATTTAAAACATTTAGAATGATTACATAGAATTATAATGATGAATACATATAATTTATTATATAACACCTCGTTTATTCATTGAGGTTCTTAAACTCTAAAGAGCCACTGGACTCTGATTGTAAAATCTTTGCTTCAAGACTTGAAGGTTGAGGATTTGAAACTGATTTCACGAAGCACGGTGCACAATAATTTATCGGAGAAGCCCAGATGGGATTGAGAAGGTTTGGAGAAGGGGTTGGTGTCTGGTGTCGTCGAGCTCAACACCTGACCTCGATTCATGAATTATTATGGAGAGAAACTTTCGAATTGTCTCCCGAAATTACAAATAGTCTTTGTTTTACTTTGAATCTGACCATGAATATAATCAAGCTTAACTAATATTGGATATTTGAAAGCATAAAGAATTATTTTATTTCGTCTCTTCTGTCAAGTTACACTTTGTTCAATTTTTGATATTATTCATTTAATTGTTTAATCATCTGCCTTATTTCAACTCAAACATAAAATACAGTATATATTTAATGTAATCTTAATGCATATATTTAACGAAATTTAATGCATGTATTTAACGCAATCTTAAACATTTTCCAAACATCCTTTAAAATAGAAAAAAAGGCATATATATATATATATATATTCTCGTCAGGCAAAAGTATAAGCATCTTTAAACCGTACTTTTACGTTTAAGTAAATGCAAGGTCTTCTTTGTATCTATCCACAAATTACTAGAAAAAAATATTTAGATTATGCGCGAATAAAAATTCTTTTAATTTCCATAAGCTTGTCATAAATGTTTTCTAACAAAGAGATTTTTTTTTCGCATGAGAGCATCTTAAATATATGGATGAAAAGTTATCGGCTTAGTAGTTGGTTATAGCCACCTTCATGGGTACAGAATTGGTGTGGATTCGGCTACCCCTACCGATGAAAGGACAAGAAATGTTGTACCGTGGCCGGTGATGGTCCTTAATGCTGAACCATAGTTCCGGCCTATGTTGTCATGGCCTTCCGATCTTTCAATTTATCCATATATCTTTAGGCAGGGAGCAGTAACCACCAATCCAAAGATTTCAAAGAAATCAATCAGGTTATTCAAAGATTCTCACTTTGGTTTTACATAAGTTTAACTCGTAAATTTGCTTCATAATTATATTTCACTTACTCTCGTTTTCATCTTTAGAATTCCTGCTGAAAATGGACTTCTGGCCTCTCATTATGAATTTCCGGAGGGTACACGTCACCGTTTTGGGTAAGTAAAGAAAATTTTTAATGACAATTCCAGACTTATTCACTTTTTTCTTATTTCCTTCATAAATTCATAACAATCTTTCATCGATTTAACTTCATTGAGGGATAAAAGTTCCATCCAATAGGCTTTTAAAACAATCCATTTAATAGCAGCCATTTATTTATCTTCATAATATCAAGAACCCCTTGTTCTCATGGAATTTACGTCGTTTCAAGTAAAAAGGATATAATCTATCTTAGTAATGCGTGATTGTTATATAATAAATATTGCTGCTATATGTATACAAATAAAGAAAAGAAAATGCAACAAAAATCTGTTTTTACAACTAGAAAGGGGGGAAAAGAACACTTTACTGACAAAACGAATAAGAGGTATATAAATAGATGATTCGATGTCTGAAGATGATAACTATTTCTCTGCATATGCCAAAATGCAAGGAAAATTACTTCGGATGAAAGCATCAAATGGTTTGAGTAGAATTTCATCTTAAATATTAAAATGGTACGATGAATACGAAAAAATACGTCCGATGTATGGAAAAAACTAAAAACTCTTTGCCAAAGAAACAAATCATATGACTTCCAAAATTCCGCAAAATCAATTCACATTCAATATGTGACTGCAATCCTCAGTTTTATAATAACTTCTCTCCGGTCAACTATTCATTTCTTTAATATTTCAAAAATTTTTGGCAACATCTTTGGAACACCAGATTTTCACTTGTATAATTGAGCATCAGTCTTCTTTAATGCATTTTAATGCTATGCACAATATTTTTTTTCTTGTTGAAAATTTCATCTTGAAGAAATGTAGCAATCAAATTTTCCTATCACGTACATATTCTTTTTAGGTGATATGTTAAAATGTGTGATACGTTTCCTCTTTTATAAATTTTTTTGCTATTTTTCTATTGATTTTTAGAACAAATTGAAAAGATTATTTTACTTCGGCATTTTGAATGAAGTTTCATCAAATTTTTGATACGTTTTATTTGCTACTGATTTGTTATTTTTGATAATTTATGATATCTCATTCTTATAAAATTTCTCTGGTTTATTGCTAACATAACAGGTTAAGTTGCTTTTGCAATTATTGTGAGAACTGAGTGTTTTTTTTTCTTGGAAGAATTTAAAAGAATAAAACAAAAGGTAATGGGAAGATATCAAGTCTTCCTATGATAAAGTAAATATGACATATAATATAAGTATTATAAGGAGGGCGTGTTAAAACATTTCAACAAAGATTCAGAACCATCAACTTGATGGTTAAACGTTCATGCAGTCTAGCTCTGTACTTGTGAAAAATCATTCCTTCACGATTTGCTAATTCTAAAGGCTTTTGGTCAATATTCTGTTTTAGATTGCCCACTTCATTAAAATGATAAAGAGAATTAATTGTTCAGTTAAACAGCGCTGATTTATAATAGACAAGTTTCTTTCAATCCCACCTACAACGATGTATAGCATTCTAGAAATGGATACTAACCTTTGAGATGAATACTTGTGGCTCAGACGAATATATTTATACCCTCTTTCCCTCGATATTATGTAGGATTATTCTTTCTCATCACACTCTATTATCCAAATGAAAATCAATCCTTTGCATTCCAAAAAATAAGAAGATTTATTGATTTAAATATGCATATTATTATATTTAAATGTATTATTATACATAAGAATTAATTTTAATGCATAGAAATCTCAAACATAGTTGTAGGCGTATTATAATTCTTACACATTATGATAGTCTTTGCTATTATACAGCTTTTATAATAATCATCATCCAACAAGAATATGAAAACGATATATTTCGATAGATTGGATCTAGAAGTAATAAGGATTAATCGTTCCAATTTTGTTTAATCAACAAATCGCCTGTGGAAATAAAAAAATTTTAATTTTATCTTAATTTTTGGGAAATTCAAAATTTAAAGGTTTTCCTGAAACCAAGGTGCATCATAAATGGTCGAATTAAAATGCCGAATTTGATTTACACTATTCATGAGTGATAGTACTTTAAAATTTGTTACTATCAATGTCTTACTTTTGTTCTCATCTACACAGATTGCCTGCCAAGCTGTTGTCAGTCCTAGAAGTGAAGTTTGCCTTTCTGAATTCCAGAAAACCTTTGTTTCTTTAAATAACGTCTCCTTAAATGGAACAACATATTTTATGAGTAGCTTACAACACATTCTTGTTTATGCGGCTTAAAAATGCATTAAATTTCGAGAATCTTGTTCTTCGTTCAATGTGTTTCATCAATGATACTAAAGGACATATAGTTTTCAACAATGATACTAAGAGGCAAATAGTTTTCAACAATGATACTAAGAGGCAAATAGTTTTCAACAATAATACTAAGAGAAAAAAAAATTAAATAATGATACTAAGGTAAATAGTTTTCAACAATGATATTAAGAGACAAATAATTTTCAACAATTATACTAATTTTCAACAATGATACTAAGGGAAAAACAATTCAATAATGATGCTAAGAGACAATTAGTTTTCTACAATGATACTAAGAGAAAAATAGTAAAAGCATTGGTGGTAGAATACACACTAATATTTGGAAGCAATCTCTAGTCAACTATTCAGAAATCGTATAATTTTAATTTCTGATATCAGCTGTTCTGCGTCTCCATAGACATCAGATTAAGCAATCGGAATTAAATGGAAATTTCTAACCAACTAAATATCTTTGTTACAAAAAAAATTAGACATATTTTGCTTCAAAATAAGTGCTTTAGTGTTATGAACAACAACACTAAAATATTTAGTAAATCCGATAGACACAGCAAGTTTAATTAAAATATTTATCAGAAAGAAATCAAACTTTTGCAAAGGTTTTGGGTAATATTGTTTCTTAGTGCTATTCATTTCATAGGAAAGAGAAAATGCAGCATTGCATTTCTAATTGAGTCTAAGCTCCTTAATTAAAAACACTGGAATTTTACTTCCCTCCTACCAGAGGCTTCTCTTTTATATAAAAAATAGCCGCCTTTGGCGACCAGCCGGTTCGCCAGTATTACCGCTCGCTACAATTTTCAATTAAATATTTCAAGTAACTGGTCTCTTAAAATATTCTCAAACAAAACATTTTTAATCTTCAAATTTTGATAGTCATACCAAACTTATACTGTTTAGATCGTTTCGTTCAATTTAGTATATATATTTTGCTAATTTGTTGCCATTTCCGGTAAAACTTCAACTTTAATTAAAAATGTAAATGACGAAATTGCAATTAATATTAAGATATTTTTTAATAAAACCAAGCGCTTTATTTTATTTATCATCTTTATTGTTATTTATTAATTATTATTATTATTGAATATGAGTATTGCAAAGAGAATCGCTCAGTATTTAAGTCTTATGTTAACTACAAAATATTTTTCATAGTTTATGTAATATCTCAAACAATAATTGAACAAAAATTTCTGAGATTCAGTATAAAATTCAGTTTTTAGTTTTGCTTTCAAAAGGATTGAAATGAAATCAATAATAATATTTTGTTCCTGCTTATAAATATATTTCAAAAATTATGAAGTCTAAATTTAATGCAGTAAGGTATCATATTCTGATAAATATTCTGGACACAACAAATTTTAAATAAATGAATGAATGTTTCTATTTTCCACGATCAGCTAAGACTTATTTATGAAGTTTTAAATGTTAAAAATTTAGAAAAACTCACCATTTACATAATCTTAGGCCAATTAATCTTGAGAAACCTGCGCGCTGATTGGCGTATTTTCTTTGAAGCGATCGATGGAAAATCTAGAATTATCCTTTTTTTTATTGAATAGTGATATTCAAATCTTCATAAATCAGTCAGTTTAAGTGATTAGAAATTAACTCTTAAAAGTCAGTGATAAAATCTGTGCTTTCTTTTGTGGTGTATGCATTCTCCTTAATATCCGCTCGAATAAAACATCACATACAAAAGTACTACATAGAACAAACGCATCAAAAGTAAACATAACATTTCAATAGTTGCCAAAAACAAAGGAGAGAAAAATGCTATTAATAAGCAGACGATATTTAAAAAAGTACAGATATTTAGAATGGAAAATGAAATTATCTGAAATTAAAAACACGCGCAGACGATATTTACAAAAGTAAAAATATTCAAACCTGAAAAGGAAAATATATGAATTATTCCATCAATAAATGCCATAAGTTTGTTTACATCTTCATTATTTTATGTGTCATTAAATATCAAAATGGATCCGGGACTGAATAAACACCCTGTATAGAGAGTGTAAAAGATCATAAAATAATTTTTCTTGAATTTATTTTTTAGAAAAAATAATATTTCATATTTGTTTCATTTCCTACAGACACGTGCCGAAAATTATATTTTTGCAGATTTCATTTCCAAAAAGATTTAATTTATTTTCAGTTAGAGCTTTAATCAATGTGATGGCAACACTTTGAAAAAAGCTATTTTTTTCCCATGAATGCGAAACGTGCTTAATCTTAATTTTTATTTTTGAAGAAAAAAATTATTGAAAAACATAGTGAAAATATTTATTTAAAAATTCATTAAAAATAGAAATTCAATTTTAAGATTAAAACATTTGTATCATTTAAAAGATAAATTTTTTATCTTTAACTTCATGTAAAAATCTTTTTTGTGCGGTAATATTTTCGGCAGTTATAGCAGAAACACGTCAAAATTTCGCTTAATTTTTAAATAAATAAAATTCTAGTTAAAAATTCGAAAGAATAACCCCCAGGTGCACATTCCCGGCCTCCAAGGTATACATGTGCCAAATTTGGTAGCTGTAGGTTGAATGGTCTGGTCTGTAGAGCGCCAACACACACACACACACACATTGAGCTTTATTATAAGTATAGATATAGATATTGAAGACGAGGTGTTTTATGTCGTTCCATACATTTTTCATAAAAACTTTATGTGAAACTGGCATTAAGTTAAGAAATTACAAAATTGTCCCAGCTGTGCTTTAATAAGAAAGAAAAACTAGAATACTTTACAGTGAATAAACTAAAAATATTCTTTCAATTTAATCACAATTTAATTCGAACCACAGGTACTTCTAGTTTAGGATTTTTTTTTCTTTTCTTTTAGTTGAAATTTTATATTTCCTTATAATGATTTCATAAAGTGAATTAAAAGGTTCCAAGACAAATTGCGGAATGTCAGCATAGTAGGAAATAAAGAATAATTAAAAAAAGAATTAGATATCTGCATTTATTTCTTAAATTCATTCATTTAAATCATTTATATTCAAATTTAACTACTTTACGTAAAAAAATATTGAAGTTAAGAACTGAAAAAAATTGAATGTTCAGCGTTCTTCGTGTATATTTGGAGGATCATTATTTTATTATAATATATCTTCTTGCATTTAATATTATTTGCATCTAATGAGAAAATTTATGGCATTTGAAGATATAACAGTGAGTATGGATATCGACTTCAAATCAAAAGTTTAGAAATTAGCGTAGGAATTTACGAATTCCAATTGCATTACACAGAAAACCTTTTACTACAAAGAGATACTGTTACAAACCTGCAATTCGACTTCCCAATATAGTTTGTTCCATCATCAGAAAGACTGTTTTTAAGTCATCGGTATTGGACGGGGTCCGGGTGTCGCGTCGGAGGTCCCAGAGCTTGGCGGAAAACTTGGCGATCATTTGGCGACTTGGCGACGACATTGGCGCCAAAATAGATTATAACCGAAACATCGAGAATTTTCCCGATCCGTCCAGTAGGAACCGAGATACGCCTCGAACGTTCCTGATTCGTTGAGAGGCTTCTATCCCCGCCTCTTGAGACCTATAAAAGGAGCCAGTCTGTGCTGCCAGTCAGAGTCGAAGAAGAGTAGTCGCAGTCGGAATCGACGGAGCGGAGTAGTCGGAAGCGCCAGAGAAGAGTAGTTGGAATCGACGGTGAAGAACTGGTCTTCCAGGGATTAGCAGAGCAGCGACTGAGTCAAGCTAGTGTTGAACTAAGCTGTGCGCTACTGTCTGCAGTAGAGTCTGGTTGTATGCTGCACGTCTTGGCTGAAGATAATCGTCTTCTATGCTGTATATAGTTGTCGTTTTTGTGCCGTCCTGTGTGCCTTCGTGTAAATAAACGTCGTTGTTTCTTTTTCTACTGCCACCTGCTGATTGAGCGTTCTCCACACCATATAGCTTCCACTATTCAAACGAACCCCGGGAAAGTTTCGTAACAATACATTATTACTATCATTATGACATAGAGATATCTCTACAAAATAAATAAAATTTTTGGTCTTAACTGGTCACCTTTAGAAACCATTGTTCAATAGTCCCATTAATTGTATAAATTTAGTATGCTTTGTTGATGATGTTGGTTTGTTTGAATCTATAATCAATATATAGTAAGATACTAAAAAAAGTTGTGATTTTACATCAATTTATGATAAATGCTCAACTTAGTAATTTAATTACTGGTTCCAATGTCATACAGCGCTATCTTTAAAAAAATAATTTCTTCTAAAGAATTTTCATTATTATATTTAAATCTATTAGGATTGGAGTTGTTTATTAGTATTTTGATTGTATATCTTTTCATTTTATTTAGTTTATATTTTATTTCACATCAGTCCATTGAAAGACTTTTCATGATGCTCTACTGTATGTATCTGTAAATAAAGTATTGTTATCAATACAGTTTCTCTGTTAAAGACTTCCTTTTTTATCCATTCTTCTAGCACTATTGTATACCAAATTCCGCTTAAGTCGAAGCCAAATGGGAAAAAATGGGAAGCGGCGGAGAAACTATCCGGTAAGAAGACATCAAATGAAATTGCAGGGCACCAAAGGATAAAATATAAAATTGCGGGCTGACAGTTGGTTCATTCACATTAATGTTCTTCGGAATACAAAGAACAGAATAAAATAGTAGATAGGAAAAAACTGAATGCGAATACAAAATTAGGAAAAATAAATATCTAGTCATAAAAAGATATAAAATATTATATGCGAGAGTTAAACTTAATTTTTTTTTGTCGTGTGACTATTTTAAGCCGAGTTTTTGCACAGTAGCTTCTGAGCACCCGAGGGCAGAAGTCTGATTTCTAGCTCATATGAAGAAGAAACACGCACACACTCGCTTTCACAACCCCTTTTTACAGGGGGGCTCATTCACGCACCTCACAAATAGAACACAGGGTAGAGCACAACCATGCCCGAACCAGGACTCGAACCCGGGACGCCTAGATCACGGGGCAGATGCAATCCCCCTAGGCCAGAACACCGGCGTTAAAATTAATAAAGTCCATAAATACTGTAAAATAAGCATTTTTTAGTTTTATATATAATAATTTATTAACAATCAGGATGACAGAGTTACTGATAAGTTATAATTCCAGTAATGTTTTCATTTCCATCTTCATCTAGCCAGAAGGAAACTGCACATGTTGATTATTCTAAATCGTACGCTCTTTGACGATGAATGAAACTGTAGTAACTCCTTTCCAACAAGCACACATAGAACATTAAGAACTCACTCTGCTGATACATGTTAAATGCAATGTGAATAGAGGATTTAAAAAAAAGAATATTAATCGGTAAGGTGGAGAATACCAAAAAGATTCGATATTATAGTGTGATTTTACGTATAAAAAAATCATAGCAATACAACAAAAGTTATGAAAAAAAATTGTATATATTCGTCTAAGAGAAATGCATACGCATATATCAGGTATCTGATTTACTTTTACCTTTACATTACCGTAATATTATAAATTGTACGTGATTCCATTCTTCACATTATAAAATCCTCTTTACCAAAATTTTTTTAAGATAAAAATGAGCAGAGCCAGAATGTTTAGTATTAAAATCCTTAATAAACAATTATTATTAATGAAAATAAACTTTTATGACAATGGAGCTAATATTCGATATAATTGGTTCAAACGTTTATTCATTTCATTTAGTTCAAGCATGACGCACATTTAACTATCCTCTCTGTAAAACGTTAGAGGATGATAGAAATGATCGTGAAATTGATTTCAAGAAATTTATAGTTTTATTACATCTCTATTGCTTTTATACGATCTTTTGATACAAGATAAATTAAAATCTCTTTTCATGGTTTTATATCTATATAGTTCCTATCTTCCCATAACCAGAATATCTATAAAATTGGTGCATCATAAAATAAACTTACTTAAACCCGTCAGGCCCATAAACTGCAGTTACAAAAAAAAATATTCTCCGTTAAATTGCAAAATATTACTTTCCTATAATATAACTCAACTGGTACTAAAAACGTTTTTTCACTATCTTATTTGATGTAATAGTGTTAAACTTATTTAACAAGTTTGAAAATTTATCAATGAATATAAAAGTTTATTGTACCGGCAATAAGATATCATTCGCATTGGAGAATAATTTTATTCGTGTATCAATTGATGTACGTAATATGAAGTTTTTATATTTATATAATATTTGAAAACACGAATAACTTCAAATATAAGGATGGCAAATAACTTTCCCTACTTGATTTTTTTTACATCAACAGCGAATCAAAAAAGGAATCCAAGTTTTATATGCAAACTGTAAAAGGTCTGGGGAAACGAATTTTGAAGAAAAAAATAAAACAAAAGTTCTTGATAAGGGAATTTTTGAAGTTTTCCTAACTGAAATGCGTGTAAAATGGATCCGGAAAAAGTCCATTAGTGTTCGATTGATAAAAATATACAGAACAGATATAAATGTTATAAAATGTGAAACTTTCAGAAAATATATTTAATAGTCATCATTAACGTCCCCAGTGGACATGCAACAATTTCGATGTGCTGAATTTCTCTCTGTAAAATAAAGTGCTATAACTTTTTTAACATATTTAAAATATTCAACTTTTCATACGAAATTTGGTTTCAGAAGTTTCATTAATTTTAACGGCAGATAACTCAAATAACTGAGAATTATTTCATAGCACATATATTATTAAGCAAAAACTCAAAAACTGGTAACTGTCTTTAATCGAGATTGAAAGTAGCTGTTATGTAAGAAATACTGGTCAAAATTTCCGATTTCCTCATAGACATTAAACATCCTTAAAATAGTTAAATTTTTTTCTTTTTTTATATATATTTCATTTTTTGGATAAATTAAATCCTTATTGTATATTAATTTTTAATGTGACTGACATAGTTGAAGTGTTATTAGTTGCAAATCGGGTAAATCTGAAAAACAAAAACGATTTCATATTTTTCTTTTTACAGATTTAGGTACTGATTTTTTTCATGCAAAGTTTCCGAATGCCTAATCTGAAACAATAATATATACATAACTTATATTTTCTGAATATATAGTCTGAAATATTCTAAATGGAATTTCATTATAGATTTGAAATTTCATTTCATCAATGAAAAATTAATTGTCCAATGAATTCATTATAGTTATGTAACGTGGTGGGTATAAGAGACATTTAAATTTGTTCCATGAAACGTGGGTTACACAAGCGTAAGTAACAAATGCACTTTAAATAACATAGAGTTTTATAGATTGCATAAACTGCTTAATGAGTTTGCTTGATTCAAATTTCATATTGACGTTTTACCCAACTGAAAACAAAATAACAGCTCTCATTCTACTGAAAATTGGCTGAACTCGATTCAAGGTTTTGCATTTTTCATACGCAGGAACCATTTATACTTGCACGATTGACAACTATTTTGTATATCAGTCAAGAGTATTCTGTTAGCTTTTCAGTCACCGTCTCTCTCAATATTTTCGTATTAATCCATAGAACAAAATTAACATTTTACACAGTATCAATTTTATTTTTCACTTATAACTTTTTGAAATTTGTTACATTTTTGTCTTTCGTTCATGTTTTAAACAGTTTTAAGTTTTTTTACTTGTGGTTTACATAGCATACTTTAACATAATAATCTTTTTAAAGATACAGTAGTTTTTTTTATTAAAGCCAAGATAAATATTTTCCTATTAATTTAGCTCACATTTTACATAAATATGTTTATTAAAGCCTAATCGGATTTGGAGTTTGTCACATAAAATCCAATAAAGAAATCAAATTTTAATCTGTATATATCAATAAAATTTGAAGAACACGAATTCCTCACATTCGAAACCTTCTAGCGCGATATGTTATTGCACATTATGAGGAAAGACGAGCAAGGAAAAAAACATTTTTATTGTAATAAAAATCAGATTTTCTTCTTTTCTTCAAAAATAAAATTTCGTTTCAGAAACCTTTTCATATACTTTTTCGTATTCAAAATAACTGAAATTTCCAAAATCACAATTCATTTTTAAGCATAAAGTCGATTCTAAATTGATTCTCTAAGAATACAATAAGCAAATCTATTTTTAAATTTATCAAACAAATTCCTACTTCCGAAACAACAATTTCTGTTACATTGAAACTGACATTTTTATCCAAACTTTAATGCTAATTTATATATTCATAAAATAAATTACCCAATCTCCATACTTTTAAAGTAGGAAAATGTCTGCCAATCTAATGCCTGATTTGAAATTCTGTTATATTTGACGTGGCAGATTATTTGGTATAACTTATTACATATGATCTGAATTTTCTACTGCAATATCTTCAACAAATAAGGAATACATTTTCTATAAATGTTTTATTTATATGCAAACTGCAAACTACTATTACATTTGACTGACAACTAATAAAATACAAATGTTCTTTCGTTTTTGATAATTGTTTGATTTTTAAAATATTTCTCTTTCCCTATTCAATAGGGAAAGAGAAATACAGTTAAAATGACAAGAGAAATGATTGTTGTTGTTTTTTTAAATCCGTGTTTCGGCTTTGGTTTTTATGTATGTATCTCTGCATCTTCTACAAGCAACTGCACCAATATGGAGACAAATTATACTAGTTTATAGTGATTTTAAAGGGGTTAAACATGACGGGGGAATAACACATATTTCGTATTGATCATTTGTATAGATTTATAATTAAAATTGTATTCACACGAATACACACACATCTGCGTGTGTCTGTGTAAATAATTCTGTTTATTTTTAAAGATTACATATGCAATTAAAAGAAGTATTACACGGGTAACTTCTGGAATTTTCTAAAATTTTTAAATGATGTCACCAAAAAATGTATCAATTCCTTTACTTTCATTTAATTGATTATTTCTCTTCAAATTATTAAATTTTAATTCATGTGCGCTTAATTACTTTTGATAAAAGAAGTAATATTATTTAATTCTTTATATTATTTTAAAATAATTTCTAAAGTAATTAGTATATACAATTCTGAAAAGTAATAACCTGATCTTCAAACAGATTATTTCAAAGCATTTTTTTAAATCTAAAGTATCTGAAGTAGTTTAAAAATAAAGAATTTTAGGATGAAACAAAACAAACATTAGCAAATAAGAATGCTTTGCTTTATCTTATTTATGTATTTGATCATAAATTATTATTTTAGTTATTGCTTCTTGGCAAGTTGAAAAAACTCTACATTTTTGAGTTTCATTAAACAATTTTTAAAAAAATCTCAATAAGGCTATTATAACAATCAAATTTTTTGTGTAAGCATAATATTGTATCCGTAATAAAAATTATTTCTCCTTATTTCAAAAATAATGTATTATTCATAATTTTAATATAATTTTGAAATTCTCTTATATTTCACAAACTCCGTAAGAAATTTGAATTCAAGTATACTTAATAGTTATCATTATGCATTATTAAAAAATTATCATATAGGGGAATATCAAATTTAGAACTTTTATGTTTCGAGATCAATTCGATTCTTAAGACATTAATCGACTTTTAGAACGGCCTTAATCAATTTTTGCTTTATTTCATATCTAACATCATTTCATCTCCAAAAAAGAAAAAATATATTTAATCCTATTTTCGTATTTAATTACCGATTAAAGAGCGTAATTTAAACAAAAGACTCAATTTCTAATATATTTGTTCTTATAATCGAACATTTTATTTCTTTCAAAACAAGTTATTTGATTCTTTTTTCTGGCATTGCTTTCGTAGATATTTCTAACTAATTCAAATTTCTCTTAACTTTTCTTTCGTTTAAAAAATGTGAAATAAATTACATTTTATCCATCAATTAACTTTTAAAAATTTATATATTTAATGGTTTTCTTAAAATTTATTATGTTAATGTTGCATTATTAACAACCCTTTCTTTGTGTGACTTATTGTTATATAAATTATCTTAAATTAATATATTGTTACAAACCTGCAATTCGGCTTCCCAGCATAGTTTGTTCCATCATTGGAAAGAAAGTTTTACAGTCATCTGAATGGGACTAGCGCTTCGGAGGTCCCAGAGCTTGGCGACAAACTTGGCGACCATTTGGCAACTTGGCGACCAATTTGGCGACTTTGGCGCTAAAATAGATAATACCCGAAACTTCGAGAATTTTCCCGATCCGTCCAGTAGGAACCGAGATACGCCTCGAATGTTCCTGATTGGTTGAGAGGCTTCTAGCCCCGCCTCCTGAGACCTATAAAAGGAAGCGACAGCCTCTGCCAAAGGAGACGACGAAGCCAGTAGTCGAAGACGACGGAATAGTCCGAGTTCTAGAGCAGCGGAGTCGAGTCGACGAAGTCAGTAATCCGAGCCAGAGTCGAAAAAGTAGAAGACGGAGGAGTCGGAAGCGACTGAGGCAAGCTAGTGCTGAACTGAGCTGTGCGCTACTGTCTGCGGTAGATTCTGGTTGTATGCTGCTGTGTATGCTGTTGTATGCTACACGTCTCGGGTGAAGATAATCGTCTTCTGTGCTGTATATAGTTGTCGCTTTGTGCTGTCCTGTGTGTCTTCGTGTAAATAAACGTCGTTGTTTTTATTCTACTTCTGCCTGCTGATTGAGCGTTCTTTACACCATATCACTCCCACTATCTAAACGAACCCCGGTAAAGAAAATTTCGCAACAATATTTATTAAATAATTAATTATCATTTTATATGAATCCATATCTTATTAAACGCTATATTAATTTTCCCAAATTTACTCACATATGCATTGGTTTGGAAAGAATTTAATCCATTTTTTAAGATTTTTAATGCCCTTTATAAGTTTTACGTTTTCCTAATAGAACATTTGTCTGTCTTATCTCGATTGTAAAAGTCTTAAACAAGTGGTTTTTAGATTTTCAACAACAAATCTCATATTTTGTATAATTTCTCATCCTGAAATTTGTTACCAAGTATTAATTTTAGACTTCTCTATTGAAAATCTTTTATTCAACAGAAGTATTCATTCCAAAACAAAATACATCCAAAGAATACATTATTTTCACCTACTGTCGTATTTCTAAAATACAATTTTCCAATTCTAGGCAATGTTTCTGATTTGATTCATTAAGTTCAATGCCGCCCTCTTTTTTCTATTTGAAAAATATTTATATTTTATAATTTAATCTGAATGATCTGGAAATATTAAAATGTTTTATTTCTTTTTACGGGGAAAACGAAGCTTTTAAAATTTATATAATTTGAAAATTCTTATAAGTTAAAATAATCCTTAAAAAATATTACAATGATTGAATGTACGGTAGCTTGTTTTATCGCTATTGTCATAAATGAATCTATATAAATTTACATGAATATATATATATATATATATATATATATAGTTGTATATTATATTCAAATAAACAAATGAACTCACTGTAAAAGAAACACAAGAAAAATCAGATTATCGATATTTTCGATTTGGCTTCCATTTATAAAAAAAAAATCTATTCCAAAGATCCCTCCCTTTTCAAATAGTGCATCAATCATGTGTGTCTTCGAAAGAATTCAATTCTTGAATGACAGGGAGATTACTCTTTTTTCTTTCTCCTAATTTGTCTTTTAAAAAGCAAAAGAAGTTTTTATACAGATGTTACCAAACGCATCTTACTTAAAATTCGAAAATTGCGGAAACCAATCAATTTAAATTCCAATCCTAAACACATACAAGAATGGAAATAATATTAACACAAAATTACGCTGAATCTTCTAAAGCCCTCAGAGCAACACATTTCTTCATATAAAAAATTTCTACTGAAGCACATTCCAGAAATATCATAAAAAGATTGTATTTGCATACCCTTTAGTTATTTTGTTTAAACAAAATTTTCTTTATGTCAGATTATCGATGTAAAATGAATTCTTTATTAAACTCGAAAAACTGCAAGAAGTTAATTTTGGTGAAGGAAAAAACCAGTTAAAAAGGAAGAAATTTTTCAGAGAGATAGCACACACCTAAATACAAAAGAAATGCATTGTGTGGAACATGTGATCTTACCCGGCTTTCATTATTCACATCCTTGGCTCTAGACAAATACATCCAATTACAAATACTTTTTATATGTGCACATTTTTGAAAGTAAAAAATTAATTTTATAAAAATTACAAAATCTAATTTTGTACAAAATTTTGACTTTTTATATGGGAATATCTCTGACCGTGTTTGTCTTACAGAAATCAAACCGTTTTTGTTGTATTCCTTAGAAAAGTGTACATTTTTACTGAATATAGCAATTGAGAAAAAAGGATCATATAAAAAGTTAAATTTCGTAATTTTTGTAATACAGGGTTGTTGTTGTTTTGTAACAGAAATACTTAAGTCATTTCAAAAGTTTTTTTTTTAAATTTTGTAAGTACAAGTCAACGGTCGATAATTGTGAAAAATAAAAGCCGAGTCGTGATGATATTTTGAGCCCTTTTATAAAGCATTTAAATGGAATATTTACAAACTGAGGTACATTGAAAATATATTCTGTATAATATTTGTGAATTACAAGTACTTTAATCGAATTAAATATAATAATCCTTTTGTTAACATTTTGGTCAGACATATTTGAATATACCTTTTAAACTAAGTATTACACCTTGAATTACTTTTAACGACTTTAAATACAAACAATTGTGCTGCG
>JAPMOR010028661.1:233024-248816 GCA_026543865.1 Argiope aurantia
GGGTGTTAAAATATTCCATATTTTCTTTCGCAACGTTTTAACATAAATTATGTCTTTAGCAAGCATCGGAATTAAATTAAGAAGTGTTTTTTTTTTCAAAATTCGTAGAAAATGTGTAGATTAGATTATTTTAATTTGCATTAATATTAATAGTTAAAATAATAAAATTGTAAAATAAACGTCAAAAATATTTATTCAATAACTTTAATTCCATTTTTAGATAAAAATGAGTAAGTCGAAAGTTTGGGATAGTTTCAAAAAGTTCGGTATAGACAAGACAATCTGAAATCATTGTAATAAAATGTTGAGCTGCAAAGGATCATCTACGAGCAATCTACATAATCATTTGAAAGCAGTTCATAAAATAATTGTCGGAAATAATATAATTGTTTAGTTTCTTTTAGGGTTAGTTTCTTTAGGTTTTTTTTTGGAAATATCGAATTCGAAAATCGGTTTTTCAAAAAGTCGGTTTTTGTATAAACCCTAAGTTAGAGTTTATGAAATATTTTAGTAAGTACTGATATTTAATAAAAATAGCTCATTTAATAAAAATTTCTCAAATTCAACACAAAATTCAATTTTTCGTTTTGCTTTCAACCGAATTTAAATATTATTAGTAATAGTTTATAATTTTTCAGACAATAAATATATTTCTGAAAAACTGAATTCTATATTTCTGAAAAATTATGAAGTTTGATTTTTTCCGATTTATGAATGATACTCTGTAAAGTATTCTTGACTCTTGAATTTTTATATAAAGAAAAACATTTTAACCTTCTGCGACCAAATCAGTCCGAGTTATGAAACTTTGACCATTATTATTTTAGAACCATTATTACTGAATAAACTCCGAGTGCTTATTCACATTTCTATCAAACGACCAATGCAGAGGTCTAACTTCCTGCTTTTTTATAAAATAGTGATATTCCAATTCCCATAATTCCCTTCAAAATGCAGTTCCCATAATTCCCTTGAAATAAAAGGCAGTTCCTAATTTGAGAATTGTATTGTATTTTTTAAATTAAAAAGAAATACGAAATTTTTCATTGAATTTTTTTAATTAAGAATGTTAACGTTTCAACAATATTTTTTATTTTAAAAATACGCATTTTTATCGAATTTTTTTAAATATTAAAATGTTAATTCTCCAGAATATTTCATTATTTATGACATACGAGCGCTGGCGCATATAAAAATTTGAAATTCATAATTCATCGAAACATTTATTAACTCAAACTACATAAATTATAATTATTTACTTTATTTAGACTAATTTTTGTTATATCCATGCATATTCTACATATGTAAGCGGGTTTGTCATAAATTATACAGAATTATTGAATTAATAGCATTAAAATTTGAAAAGATCACAAAATCTTATAATTGCACTTAATTTTCAGTAAAGTATCATGCTTCACAACGATTTCATTTTATACAGACATGTGCTGAAAACTACAATTTTCTCAATTTAGTTAGTATTGAGATTTAAAACATTTTTTTATTTGGATTTTTGTCAACATATCAGTAAAAAGCCGATAAAATCTAATTTTACTCATGTTCTTACTCATATTGAGCTCGTGTATATAACATTTTTCATTTTTCAAGAAATATATTGTTGAAAATATTTTTTGAAAATTAATCAAAAATAGAAGAGATATCCAAGGCTAAAAAAATTGATATTATTGAATTATATATTTTTTTAATTTTAAAAAGATGATAAAAGGAATTTTATTGTGCAATATTTTCGAAAGTTATCACAAAAAAAGGCCAAAATTTTAATTAATTTTTCTTATTAAATATTTTTTAACAAATCTATCCGATCTTTTTTCTTTCTCCAAAATATATGTGAGTAAATTTCAAAAGTTTTAAATTAAGAGTTTGGACAGTTGTGCGATAACACAGTCACATACTCTTTCATCTTTATATGAAGTGCAGGTAAACTTAAGTTTATTTTGAAGTCAAAGTATTAAAAAACAAGCAAAACAGATAAATTAATATTTTCTCCCTTACTGTCATCTCTTCTCTAATACCATTTTTTCTGCACTTCAACAAATGTATTGAATAATACAACAAAATATCGAACACAAGATGAATGTCATTCATTCTACTTTCCACAAAAAAAAAATGCTTGCACATATAAGTGCTTCGAAACAAGAAAACAATTCCATTCGTAGGTTTTGAATGTTTACTAACATGAATTGCAAATTTTTACGAAGTTCAGAAATCCTGTTTTGAATGCCCAGCTGCTGCTTATTCTGCATTAACATTTTCCCTTCATATGAAAATAGCACTGAATCTCGAATTGTATGCTATTAATGATAAAAGTGGTATGACTATGTAATACAATTTATAATCGGGCATCAGCAAATTATATTGTTAATTATTAATAATTGCAGATTTTAAAACATATATTTACTAAAAACTTTTGTTGCACACTTTTATGCGTAATGGATTGAACTGCATCAAGAATTTGATGTTTTTTATTAGAGGATTATTACGAAAAATAATTCCTATTTTAAAGTAAGTTTTACTCATATCTGTTTTAATTTTGAAACGGAAGCGCAATGATTTCTTACGAGGATAGTATCGCGCTTAGACTTATTACACAAAGTATCTGAGGAATTTTATTTTTTAACATAACTTATTTTGTTAGAAACAATAAAAATATATTGCTTCTGGTAAAGCATATATTTGTAGAAAAATCGAAGTATTATATAAATATTTCTATTAATTTTACCGATATTAGTTTTTGAATTTCAAAACACTATCTGATACCTAATGGAAATGCATTATTTTCTTTATTCCATTTTTTCCATGTCTTGTATATCATTACATTTTTCACCTTTTTGGAAGGAAGTTAATGTAGTGAATATATTTCGGGAAATTCGTAGCTCGGCTTTCAGATCAGCTTTATAGAGGAAGTGGGGCGTCAAAAGTCATCTTCTCTTATCTCAAGGCGATTTACGAATTTCGGCTAAGAGTAGAATATTTTTTTCGTTTGTATGAGGTATGACCCATTCATTGTGATGGAAAATAAAAAAGTATTTACTGCATAGAAATGTTCTATTATGTTATCCTGTCTTAATACTTACTATTGTGTACAGCTCTAATATTTGATGGAGCAATAAAAATTTTGGGAAAATAATATAATAAGAAGATTGTAACCTTATAGCATAATAATGCTTTGGGATAGATTCAATTTTATTTATTAAATTTACTCTCTCTATATATAAAGAAGAAATATTGTTAAAAATAAGCGCACTTAATCAATGAACGTATGTATAAAGGATGCTGCTAAAAGGATGAATGGATTTATTGTAAAACACACTTTAACACAGTTTATTAAAATTGAAATGAATGAGTTATAAAACCAATACAAATAAAATAAATTTATCGCATTTTAAAATGTAAGAATTAATTTAAAATAAAATGTGAGAATCATTAAGGAAGAACGATAAAATTTGTATCTAATTTGACTAAAAATAATAAGAATTTCAATTATTTTTAAAAAAATTCTTTATTGAGCATTTAACCTCAAATATGGTGGTGGCTCGAAGTCTAACGGTCAGCGTTGCAGAACATTTTCAACTGGTCCCCTCCCCTCTCTTTCCATTATGCATTTCCAACTTCATTCCAACTTCTGTTTCGAAGAAATAAGTCAGTTTAATAATTTAAATGTAATAAATAAGGATTAAAATAAATGATAATAATTTTATTGAAACCAATTTTTTATCCTACAGTAAAGTTATAAATTATATTGTAAAATTCAATAATATTAACGCTTTTAAGAAAATAATTTATCCAATTTGGTCTTATTTACGAATTTTGAAGTTATTATTTCTTCTACCGAGTAAAATGCAAGACAATTTTCTGCTTATCAAATTAATTGATTTTTTTACGTTGTTGCAAATAATATTTAGATTCATGGACCACATCAATCGCGCCAATACACAAAATTCGTTCTGTTAGGAAAAATTTTTGTTATTACATCTTCAGTCATGAATATAAATCCAAGTATCCTCTTTCATTATTTATATTGTTACAAACCTGCGATTCGGCTTCCCAGCATAGTTTATTCCATCAATAGAAAGAGGGTTTTACAGTCATCTGAATGGGACTAGCGCGTCGGAGGTCCCAGAGCTTGGCGACAAACTTGGCGACCATTTGGCGACTTGGCGACGAATTTGGCGACTTTGGCGCCAAAATAGATAATACCCGAAATTTCGAGAATTTTCCCGATCCATCCAGTAGGAACCGAGATACGCCTCGAACGTTCCTGATTGGTTGAGAGGCTTCTAGCCCCGCCTCCTGAGACCTATAAAAGGGGCTGCGGCTGCCAGAGAGTCAAGTCCGAGTTGGGAGACGACGAAGCCAGGAGTCGGAGACGACGGAGTAGTCCGAAAACGGAGTAAAGCCAGTAGTCCGAGTTCGAAGGTAGAAGGCAGTAGGAGTTCGAGACGACGGAGTAGTCCGAAGACGGAGCGGAGAAGGCGGAAACGACGGTGAGCAGCGACGGAGTCAAGCTCGTGCTGAACTGAGCTGTGCGCTACTGTCTGCAGTAGATTCTGGTTGTATGCTGCTGTGTATGCTGTTGTATGCTACACGTCTCGGGTGAAGATAATCGTCTTCTGTGTTGTATATAGTTGTCGCTTTTGTGCTGTCCTGTGTGTCTTCGTGTAAATAAACGTCGTTATTTCTTTTTCCATTGCCGTCTGATTATTGAGCGTTCTCCACACCATATAACTTCCACTATCCAAACGAACCCCGGTAGAGAAAATTTCGTAAAAATATATATATATTGATATCTGCCACATTTCGCCTGGCTCGCCGGGAATATCGGTTGCATTCAATTTCTATTAAATCTTGTATACGTCTTTTGACAGTCTTAATTCTTCAACAATGGTATTTTTAAGCAACAAATCATTACAAACATTAATGCTGTGTTTATTTAATAACTGCTCTGTTTGTCGTGTAAATAAAGTTCCCGAATGTAGCTGGGGACCAAAAAATGTAAGTGTATGGATCATATGTTTCAAATTGAACTTAGTCTTTTGCAGCAGTTTTATTTCTCATTCTGATTTCTCACGGGAACAACGCAGAATATAATCTTTCTTTACTACTTAATACTTAATAGAATATTAATAGATATAAAATTACTTAATAAAATTAATAGGAATATTTAATAGAATCTTTCTTTTTAGCTAGTTCATGAAACATATAAAGCAAATTTAATTTGAGTGGACAAGTGTCTTCTATTGATAAAGGAACGATTTCAAAAAATATTTTTAAAAGGTTTCAAAATTTATGGAAATTTGCTTAGAAATTAATGAAGCACCATGAAATATATCAGTTTTAAACTTTTATCTGCTTAATTTGATATCAAATTAATTTTGTCCTATAATATTTTTTAAGTTTAAGACAGAAATTTAAAATAACAATTTTGCTACATTTTTAGTTAAGATTCCACTTAAAATTATAAAAATATTATTTCGAAATACATATTTTCGCTTTCTAAAGTTTATATGTGTAATGTCCTTTATTGCAACGACACGCATATCCAGTTGAATACAAAAAAAGTGCTTCCTTTTATTTACACAGATTTATTGACTAAAAATGAAATTTCTTTATTCAACACTAGAATTACCAATGATCTACTTAGATATAGATTCTATTAGAGATCATCCAATCATTTTGACTGGTCCGGTGGTTCCATAGTTAAAATGAAAAAAGAAACATTCAATGAAAAATGTATGGTACCTTTCATTACAGATATTCCACCAGAAATATATCTCTTTTATTCCACAAAAGTAATAGTTAGTTCTTTTCATCGAGCGGATTTATATAGTTTCATTTATGTATTCTTTTAGTTTATTCTTGAAAAAAAGAAATTTTTAGAACTGATTGATAGCAGTTTTTTTTCTCTAAGAAACATTTTGAAAAATATTACAAACTAATCTCATAATTTACAAGATGCAATCGATTTTTATCAAAGTATGAAAGATCCTGAAAGCAGCGAATGACTTCCCAATGTTATATGACACTTCCTAAGACATTATTTTTACACACTTCATCGAGAAGATGATGACATGAAAGAAATAGAAGAAATTACTGAGGTGCATTTTTTTTCATCTCAAAATTGGAATAGAATAGTTTTATGGCAGATTTCTTCCCTTGAGAAGTTATTCAAGAGCACTTCCTAGAAAACTGCCAAAACTCACTTCGAGGGCATCCATCAACTTGCTTCTTCAGTTCGAGTATTTTGTAATAGATTTGGAGCCTATATTTTTTTGCCACAAAGTTACAGTTAATAAAATCAATTTTTTTTGTTGCTAAAGCATTTTTTCCCCAATCAGT
The DNA here is from genome assembly GCA_026543865.1 of Argiope aurantia. Classification (NCBI taxonomy): domain Eukaryota; kingdom Metazoa; phylum Arthropoda; class Arachnida; order Araneae; family Araneidae; genus Argiope; species Argiope aurantia. The sequence goes on from JAPMOR010028661.1 coordinate 239,379, forward strand.
TCTTTCTTTAACCGCATTGCTATTAACAGAAGCACATATTTATTATAAAGAAATATTTCTGTCCCATTTGTAAACGAAATAACTCGATTAAATTTTAGCCTTGATTATATCAGTAGTTGTATTTCTTGCATTACGTTTTTTACAGACAATTTATTGAAAGAATACCAGCTTACAGCTACAGAACACATCACTTAATGTGTTTTAGATGTTTTGAATATATATCAAAGCGCTAGTTTCTACCTACAATAAAAACGCGTGTGCTTGTGCATGTATGTGTGCGTTTATATTTATGTGGGGGGGGGGATGTCGCAGAATTTCAACTATCCATGTTCCAATCTAGTCCTTAAATTCTTGAATTTTTTGAATTCTTCAGTTTCCTCACTAAAGTCATCAAATTTTCTCATAAAGCCATGTCGTCAAATGGGACTCGAAGTTTCTAGCTAAAGCTGCGAGATCATCGATCTAGGATCCATTTAGCATTCGCTCAACTATTTACATAACTATCTTCCTTATCATGAGATTTACAGCGCGGGAAAATGATATTACAAGTTTATGAGGATTGCATTGACTAATTACATCTAATTTTTATGGAATAATTTTATGTTCCTTACTTGCATGAAAAAAAAAATGTTTCCGTAACAATCGATGTCATAAAAACAGATGAAAACCTTATGTGGTTTCAAACTAAATTGCGAATTTCAATGCATCATAAAATGTAATTGATAGATGCTTATAATATGTTTTAAGAATTAAAAAAGAAAACTCCAATGCTGTAACAATAAAAATATATCATTTTTTTTATCAATTACGTAAAGAGTTGCTTTAATCTCTAATCATGGTACAAAAGCACATTTTTAAATCGTTTGTGATAAGTAAAATGTTGTCATAAAAATGTTTTTGTAGCCATGAAAAACTACGTTTATAAAGTTTCACACCAAAAATATGTTTCAAAAAAAATTATGTAATCTGAATTCGTACACAGCCTCTTAATCAATTTCATTAAAATATATTTATTTTATTTAAGAGATCTATCATTCCATGAAAACGTTTTAGGTAATAGTTATTTTTAGACAATGCTAGAATTCAGAGACACGTTTAGCAATTAGTCTCATAGATAATCCTACATGTTTTTGTTGTTTTAAGGTGTACGTACGCACTTGAAACTTCGAAAAGCGTTCAAAATATCGAATATTTTTATTGCTTGGAAATGTTCTCTGATCCTTTAGCTTTCAAACGATATTAAGATGTTGTCAATATTCGGAATATTTCACGAGTTATAATTATTTTTCTTGCGGTACTTTCACTAAAAACTCTAGTTTCTGTTTTTATTTAACTCATTTTATGAAGAATGATATTTTTCAACTATGTTGCTTCATTCAAACAATCATAATTCAACAAGAAATGAACCAAATACAATTATTTATGTATCAAAATAATCTTCATAAAATAGTGGATGTTTTGTGTCTCAAGCAACGTTATATTTATAAAAATAAATTTTTAATAGCTATTAAAAGTTAAAATTACAGACAAAAATCTAGCTTTTTCTATTCACCGTTGATATAAAATCGTTAAAAAAAACTATATACGTATTTTTATAACTTGAATGGGGCAGACAACATGAAGACTAATATTAGGCATAATTTCCAACTGGAATTGTGTGTCTGTACAAATTAGAATTTAAGATATCATGTTTCAAAAAATATACTAATTAGCTAATTAAATATTAATTAATTAATTAATAATTAGTTTAATATGTTTTATTCTCACTGAAATGAGTTTAAACATATATTAATGACTTACTGTGAAAAAATTGGATTCTTAAAGTTAAAATTTTTAAAAATCTTCCAGTGTGTACGTACACTTTAAACTGCAAACTATTGGGGAAGTATAGCTAAATAAATGAAATATTGTTCCGATTCAAACAATAAAAAAAATGTTTTAACTAGTAATTATTTTCAGGCAAACACTAGAATTAAGAGACATTTAACTATGTGTCTCATAGTTATTCCTACTTGGTCTAGTTGCTTTAAACTGCAAACTATTGGGAAAGTATAGTTAAATAAATGAAATATTGTTATGATATAAACAACAAAAAAAGGTTGGAGGTGCCTAAGTCTACCTCCAACATTGTATTCAAAGCTTTAATTAAAATGTTCCAAACACTCTTTAATAAGCGCCATTGCATTGAAATAAAATCATTGAATGTGAAATATCTAGTCACAATTTCAGATGGAAAATCTTTGGACTGCATTAACTAACATTCTCTGAAAGGATGAAGGGATAAAATTGTATTGATCCTGTTTTATGCCTGAGGAAATTACTAAATGAATACATTCAGCAAGGCATCTTTATTACTTCCAGGTAGAATAAATAGACTACAATCCGAACACTTGTTCTACCTTTCACAATAGTATTTACTAGGAATATACACATTCGAAATATCCCAATATTTGCTTCTGCAAATATCCCAAGCCTATATTTGGTGCCTTCTAGATTAAAGTAATGTTTTAGAAGAGCTTTCTATTTCCTTGTTCTGTATTCTGTTCCTTGTTCTGATGTGGAGCAACGTTTAGCGACTGAATCGAAAGGTTATCTTTATTTAATTATTTTTCAGTCATTTTAAAATATAATATAACATTGTCAGATGAGCGAAGATATTTTTTAAATATTCATTTCTTCTAAGTAACTTCAAAACATATGAATAATAATATTTTCAATATAGAATAAAACTTAATTCAAATAAAAAAATATTCAACTGTATAAGAAATTCTAATGTTAAAAATTGCAAATACCTTCTTTGTAGATATTTTATTAATAAAGTAAATAAATGCAGAATTTTCTAAACACATTTTTATAAAATAAGGCTGAAATGATGGAATTATAGTAATAATACAAAAACTAAAAGTAATAATAATAAGATAATAAAATAATAAGAAAGATAATAATAAAGCAAAAAGATCACAGTTCTGAAACTACAATAAAAATGAAATTATCTTAATTCCATACCATAAATTATTGCCAGTTAATTTACTTTCAAACTAAAAAAGGGGGTTGTTTACACTATTAGTCGATTTTAGACAAATTAAGAATAGGAATATATTAATTTCTTCCCGTTTACTTATAATTGAGAAGATATAATAGAAAATATTTTCTCTGGACATACATAAATCACTGGGATATACGAAAACACTTTATAATTTCATATAAGTAATAAAAATAGCAATTTATTTATACATAAAATATAAAAAAACTTGAAACTTAAATAAGAATATTTTTAACGAATATTAAATTACAAAGTTCCAAACGATTTTTTGATATGCGTTGAAATATATTTAAATTTGACTGAAGCGATGCCATCTAGAAAATAGAAACTTCTCTTGGGACAGGGAAAAATAGTCAAAGACTGATAATAAATAAATGAGATTGTTTCTCGGGTCTTAAGATATACCACTAACTTAGATCAAATTTGATTCCATAAACAAACAAAAAATGGTAAGCTTTATATTTTTCAGCAAATTCTATTTTTAATATTTATTTTCCCTTTAGTATAAGAAACGATTTACGTTGATAGTTTTGCACTGGAATATCATTAAATTATTACAGGAAGAAAATACATTTAAATTATAATTTAGAATAATATATTATTTTTTAAAGTTTATTACAGTAACATGCAGTACAGTTTATTACAGGAAAATATTTTATTATGATGAATCTGAAAAGAAAGATAAATTATGATGATGCGTCAGTTATTTAATTTAGTCTACCATTTATTTTATAAAACAAAATTATTTATGGTGTCTGATTTTTAATGAATTTCATTTGTTACCGTTTAATTTGTCAGCCTAGTTTTATTTCGTGTTGTCTAAGTTACTTGTTCTTTAAAATAAAAAAAGTGCCCCAAACTGCAAAGATTATCTCTGTTCTTTTAAATATTTACTGATATTATCATCACTTTAAATGTAGATGCTCTAAGAATGTTCTTTCTTAGAATATTCTTTTCTCTCATTAGAATCCTAAAAACGTTACGTGTGAAGAATACACTGATTTTTCTTAATTTATTGCAATCGATCTGTATAGTAAAATGGTACGTTTAACCTCTAAAATAAATAAAGGAAGCATGGATATAACCATGGTGGAAGCAAGTCAAAACCCGATTCATAAAAAGACTGTGAATTGTGTTCCTTAACAAACATTTGCAAAATATTAGGGAGAAAAGGCAAGCATCTCTCACACACTGTACGTTGTTGACAATTCTGGATAATTAATAACCCTGTATGGATGAACGATCTTTAAATTGATGTTGAAATCATATTTTCCTTCTAACCATGAAAGTTTTGATACAATCCTGCAATTCAAAACAGTCAGAGTGTTTTGGAGCGTTTACGTGTGAACAGTTTTAATAACAATCAGTCAGAGAATATTATCGCGGTACTTCAAATTACAGAACAATGTTAAAATCTTAATATGTAGCTTCTCTTAAACAAATAAAGATAGTTTTTGTAATTCAAATCGATTAAGAAATATATTCAATCATATGGAGAGTTCATTAATTGAATATGTTTATTTCAATATATCACCCAAATTCTTCATTTTATAGTTAAAAATTAACCTTTTGCACTCGGATGTTTTCTCTCTAATACCATTCAAGACGGTGCATCATTTTGATATTCTATTTATTTATTTTTTTAATTTCGATTGATAAAAATACCTACATAGGGGTTAGAAGATAGATTAATTTTTCAAGGAAATTCAAGTTAAAATAATTATTTTAATTTTTCGGAGCGATAAACATGTTTTTGTATTAGATGAATAATAACGCATCGAATTACTTTTCCGAGAGCAAAGGGTTAAATCTGGTTTACTTTGCTTTTTTTAATTCGAATTCTTCAAATTTTGAAGTTATGCTAGGAATTTTTTGAGGTGAAACTCTTGACCTTATATCTTGTTTAAGAACTGTTTATAAATTGACGACAAAGCGAGAATTTTATTATTCAAAAATTCTGTTACATTTTCTCATTTGAAGAAACGTAACAAAATTCTATATCTATAAGTTGATAAATTGGTAAACTGAATTGTCTTATTCTTGTTCTCATTTATGGATCTACGAAAAACAAATACAGAAATGTGTTTATACAATAATAATTTCAATATAAATTTGATCATAATAATTCAAGAATAGAATTTGATTTTCCCTACTTGTGGATTAATTTCTTTTTGCTGAATATTTATCTCTTTGATTACAGTAAATCACATTATAAATTCCTTTTTATTGATAACATCATACATATTCTTGATAAGAAACCTGGTTGAAATCGTTTTCTTTTTATAAGTAAAATTATAGAAATAACTATAGAAAACATATTATAGATTCACGTTCATGTACAAAAGGGTCTATAAACCTGGCTTTAAGTCTGATAGAAGTATATGCTTTCAGGTGCTTAAAAATGTGTGCTTTTCTATGGTTTATGCGCCGGCAACCTGGCCTAGGGGTAACGCGTCTTCCCTGTGATCTGGACGTTCCGGATTCTCTACTCTGTGTTCTATCTGTAGGTATGTGAAAGAACCCCCAATAAAAAGGGGGTTGTGTAAGTGAATGTGTGTGTCATCTTCATATGAGCTAGAAGTCAGACTTCGGCCCTCGGGTGCTCAGAGGCCTTTGACCTCAGAAGCTACTGCACACTCGGCTTAAATCTGTGACAGTTCTTCAGCAGGCTTAAGTAAAGTGCCATAAAAAATAACAACTTGGTTTATGCTATTACTTTTTATTTAAAATTTCAGAGGATTTGTATATATTATCTTTCTATTGGATTTCAACTAAATATTTCAGTATAAAACTTGGATAGTTTCTTGAATACTATCTCGATTTTTTTTAAATCCTCCGAATTTGTGTATTTCATGTGCAATGAATCTTTGAATCATCACAAATGTGTTTAAGGAAAACTAGCAGATTTATTTTATGACTAAGGATAGAAATTATGAAACGTTAATTAGTTTAGTAGTAGCTTCAAGAACTTGAGTTATTCGTTCAGAATATCCCTGCAATATTTATCAAGTTTTCCTGAAATTTCTTTAAAAGTTCTTTGCGGATATAAGGTTAGAAATATTTTAACTTCTTCTGTTTACTAATATAAGTCAATGAATTACTGACACCTGTTACAAAACAGCTTTTTTAATAAGTGTTTTAAAATGTGCTCTATCTTATTATGTTGCAACCTGAATTTCTTATCTCTGAATCAGATCTTTATTGGCGTTGAAAAAGTAGCAAATTGTAAAAAAAAGTATTTTAAATGAAGTCGCATTTTAGTAGTAAAATGATTTGCGAAATGTTATGCTAAATGTATTATAATTTCTGTGTCTTTTGATTTATATTTGTAGGGTTTCTAAATGGATATATCCCTACTTTATATCTTTCATAATCTTCTCTACATTTATAGGAAAACATAAGCTGAAATCTCTTCAGATTTTATAGAACAAATTTCTTTTTTAAATTATGCTCAGATAGAATGTATCCAAACGTAATGGAATCTGCTACAACTTCACAGTTTTGTTGCATCTTATGCTAAAAACAAAAATCCAAATTATTATAAGATAAACAATCTATGCTTTTTTCATCTAATATAAGCGATACTTGAGCAATAAATAATTGCTTAATACTGAGTCACATTATTGGAATGATTCGATTTGCATATTTTTTCTCAAACCAATTTATTGATACCTTTCTATTTCCAATTGGTCTTTGATTAATGTTAATTTTAGATATATTTATGAATAACATCGAAGTCGATGAAACTATTTTTTTTTATTTAATACTAACATCCTTTGTCGAATAGTAATCAAATCAAAATATTGGATGTATTTAATTTCAATTACATCACATTTGTGTATATTCATACACATGGTTCCTTCAACAAACTATATTCAATCATCAAATTATGACGTTACATTTGATTCGAATACCTAGAACTTCTATCGTTCTGATCTTACTGAACAACTAGTTTTGAATGGCAACTCCCCCCCAACAAGTTACCTTACGTAATATATAGGGATTTTTTGAATTTTCTCTATTATATATTAAATAATTTTTAAAGTAAACATTGCGTTTTATTCGCTTTGTGATTGGTAGATAACTAGTCATCTGCCCATGACAATTGAGGTGTGTTTTATCAGTATTGTTTGAAATATTTATTGAAAATTATTATTACATCATACTAAGTATTTATATTGCACTTGACTGCGAAATGATGACAAAAAGGAAAATTAAAGCTTTATTTTTCAATTAATGTTAAACAATTAATTAAATTTTTTAACAATTAATTTAATTTTTTTTCAATTTAAAACAATATTATTTGTTAATTCTATTTCATTATACACTGTTTGTGGCAATACTAATGACTACTTTCCGCTTTGTTTACCTTTTTCGAGTAAAGGAAAATCTTTTGTCTCTCAGCTAACAATCGTCTGAATGCCAAAGCAATATATATATATATATACAAAAGTATAAAAATCAAGTTAAATGGAAAAACAAATAAACCAAATAAAAAATATTAAAAAAAGGAAGAATCCGGCCTGAAGACTTTTTCAAGGGTCACCCTCAGGCAGGGATTCAAAAAAGGGATTTTTTCTGTTAAGGAAATTCAGACATTACGTCTAATAATGATTCCTTCGTGACCCGAAAATCCCCTGAAATTAGGCCTCAGAGATATACCATTTTAACAGAAAGGAAAATACAAAACAACCAATTAGAAGAAAAACCACTAATAAGTAAAAATACAATAACAAAAAACACCAAAATACCATAAACAGACACAAAAGAAATAATGAAAAGGCAAAACATACCTTCAACAGTCCAGAAAATTCCAAGCTATCGATTGTGATTCCCGCCCATTAAAAACAAAGCTAACGGCAATTTAGGTAAAAATTGTAAGCTCGCAGCGCCACTTATTGAGTGATATAATATGCAAGGAAAGTTCTATTTTTTATCTAAGCCAAAGGATTAATCCCAAACCATACCTTGTTTAATTAAAAAATTGACATTACAGTAATTTTTAGGAAATTCATTTTTAATTAAATTATTAATGAGGTTGTTTGATGCTTCAATATAGGAATTTTTATTATTGCAAACCTTTTTGATCCTGTTAACTTGTGAGAAAATTAGATTTTTGAAAATTTTAGAGTTTAGATTGGAATGGTAGTTACATAGTTTTGTTATTTTGAAGTTGAATTCGTCCCTTTTATCGTATATACCAACTATTGTTTTGTCATTATCAATTTCGATTTTTAAATCCAGAAAGGTAGCCTCAAGTTGATTTTTATTCGTTTCTGTTAGAATTAAATCTTTTGGATAGCAATTAGTTACAATATTAGTATTGTCGAAGTCAATCAGAAATAGGTCATCAATATATCTCCACCCGTTTATCAAATTATATTTAATTATTTTTTTCTCATAGTAATGTAGAAAAATATTAGCCAAAGCACTTGAGAAAGCCGTTCCCATTGGAATGCCCTTAACCTGTTTATAAAAGTTAATACCATTAAAGACGTAATTTTCAGTAATATTAAAATTACATAACTCAAGCCAGTTATTTTTAGGAATGATATCTTCATTTAAATATTCGTCATAGACAAAAGTGCAGACTTTTATTAATTTTTCATGAGGTAGATTAGTGTATAAATTTTCGAAATCAAAAGTATTAAGTTTATTAATGTTGTTATGTTTAAGAAAATCCAGAATTTCTTTGTTACTAGAAATAATAAAGTGTTCTTCATCTTTTATTTTGTCCAGGATAATTTTTAAGTATTTAAAGAAATGTTTACCCGTATAGTAATTATAACTGCCAGTGCTACAGGTCACAAATCTGAATTTTAATGGATTTTTATGAAATTTAACTGTTGGGAATAAATAAGGATAGTTAAGAGAGCAAGTCTTAGTTTTGGTTTTTTTTGCGAATGCTAGCATTCTTTTATCTAATTCCTTTTTCCCGGTGTTCTTTAACAAATAAGTTGCGTTAGAGTTATATTCATTAATTAAAATTTCTTTATAATGATATTTACAAATTAAACAGAAATTATTTGCTGATTTATCTATTACTGTAATAACAAATTTTTCTTTTAAATTTTTTATTTTGTTTTTCAATGTTTTACTAAAATAAATCCCACGTTCTTTAGATCTGTCAAAATCAAAATTCATTTTTATTTTTATTTCCTTTAAAATTCTCACCTTCCATTCTCTGAAACCTTCCGCAGGCCAATGGTATTTTCTAGATAATTTGGCAATAAAAACATCCAAATCATTACCAATAGAAATCAAGATTTTTTCATGGTTTATTTTTTCTCTTAATCTAAATTTTGTACCTCTTCCCATTAAATCTCTTAAAGAATTGGATTCAATAATTTCTAAATTACCTGTAATAATATGACCTTTATCAACATCTATAAAAT
>JAPMOR010028661.1:253816-276362 GCA_026543865.1 Argiope aurantia
CCAATTAATTATACGAGAATAAAAATAAATATCACGTGATCTTAACAGCATCTACAACAAAATCCGAATTCCTCACTAGGATAAAGCCTAAAAACCTATCTCCAGTGAATGGTTCATATATTTTGACAGGCGAAACCAAAAAAAAAAATGAATACATAAGATTTAGCTGCCCTTGAGTAATCATAAAAAAATACCTGACGGCAAAAGCAGTGAAATATATTTTGTGGAGAGCAGAAAACTGAGGCTATTCCATGAATTTAAGAATATTCTTTTCTCGATCTACCAAAACTCAAAGCATAATCCAAACTTTCTTTTATTTCCATTTATTTTCATTTTGGACATTTTTCATGTCTTTTCCATTATTTGTAAAGAAATAGAAGTATTTTGAGAAGAAAAATAGTTTGATTTCGATTCAATCTTTGACTTCTTTGACATTTTTCCTCGGGCACAAATCGTTTGGTATGGAAAGACACAATTTATTTTCTTTACAAACTGTCTTCTAAATAAAGTGAAACATTCAGCTAACTTTCGAAGGATACGATGCCCCTTATTAAATGTAAAAGTATTAATGATCATTCATGGTATGTACTTTTCATAATAAGCAAACAATGAATAATTATGAACGGAAATTTTTTTATTTAATATTAATATATTTTTCTAATGTTAAGTTTGATATTAATTCAAAATTGCATCCATGTTTTATCATTGAGATTCCTGGATATCTGAGGACAATAAGGTTGAATTCCTTCAATCTAGGAACCCGATTTCAATGAAAAATAGTCGTTTAAGCATATGCGCTGAATTATAAATCCGTGGAGAACAAATGTACTCTCCCAGACTACAGTTCGAAATTGCATTTTTAAAATTAAGAATAACTTCAAAACTACAAATAGCTCTCGTGTCGTTTCGAAATGGAACACAAATACAATCAAACTGAATTAATTTTGTATATTTCAAAGTCTGAATAAAAATTAGTTTCTTTAATCTATACTTATAATAAAGCTCAATGTGTGTGTGTGTGTGTGTGTGTGTGTGTGTGTGTGTGTGTGTGTGTGTGTGTGTGTGTGTTGGCGCTCTACAGACCAGACCATTCAACCTACAGCTACCAAATTTGGCACGTGTATACCTTGGAGGCCGGGAATGTGCACCTGGGGGTTATTTTTTCGAATTTTTAACTAGAATTTTATTTATTTAAAAATTAAGCGAAATTTTGACGTGTTTCTGCTATAACTGCCGAAAATATTACCGCACAAAAAAGATTTTTACATGAAGTTAAAGATAAAAAATTTATCTTTTAAATGATACTACTGTTTTAATCTTAAAATTAAATTTCTATTTTTAATGAATTTTTAAATAAATATTTTAACTATGTTTTTCAATAATTTTTTTCGTCAAAAATAAAAATGAGGATTAAGAACGTTTCGCATTCCTGAGAAAAAAAATAGCTTTTTTCAAAGTGTTGCCATCACATTGATTAAAGCTTTATCTGAAAATAAATTAAATCTTTTTGGAAATGAAATCTGCAAAAATATAATTTTTGGCACGCGTTTGTAGGAAATTAAACAAATATGAAATATTATTTTTTCTGAAAAATAAATTCAAAAAAAATTATTTTATGATCTTTTACACTCTCTGTACAGGGTGTTTATTCAGTCCCGGATCCATTTTGATATTTAATGACTCATAAAATAATGAAGATGTAAACAAACTTATGGCATTTATTGATGGAATAACTCATATATTTTCTTTTTCAGGTTTGAATATTTTTACTTTTGTAAATATCGTCTGCGCGTATTTTTAATTTCAGATAATTTCATTTTCCAGTCTAAATATCTGTACTTTTCTAAATATCGTCTGCTTATTAATTGCATTTTTCTCTCTTTTGTTTTTGGCAACTATTGAAATGTTATGTTTAATTTTGATGTGTTTTTTCTATGTAGTACTTTTGTATGTGGTGTTTTATTCGATCGGATATTAAGGAGAATGCATACACCACAAGAGAAAGCACAGATTTTATGATGGTCATAGAGTTAATTTTCAATCAACTAAATCACTGACTTTTAAGAGTAATTTCAAATCACTTAAACTGACTGATTTATGAAGATTTGAATATCACTATTCAATAAAAAAAGGATAATTTTAGATTTTTCATAGATCGTTTCAAAGAAAATACGCCAATAAGCGCGCAGGTTTCTCAAGATTAATTGGCCTAAGATTATGAAAATGGTGAGTTTTTCTAAATTTTTAACATTTAAAATTTCATAAATAAGTCTTAGTTGATCGTGGAAAATAGAAAGATTCATTCATTTATTTAAAATTTGGTGTGTCCAGAATATTTATCAGAATATGATACCTTACTGCATTAACTTTAGACTTCATAATTTTTGAAATATATTTATAAACAGGAACAAAATATTATTATTGATTTCATTTCAATCCTTTTGACAGCAAAACTAAAAACTGAATTTTAAACTGAATCTCAAAAATTTTTGTTGAATTATTGTTTGAGATATTACATAAACTATGAAAAATATTTTGTAGTTAACATAAGACTTAAATACCGAGCAATTCTGTTTGCAATACTCATTTTCAATAATAACAATAATTAATAAATAACAATAAAGATGATAAATAAAATAAAGCGCTTGGTTTTATTAAAAAAATATCTTAATATTAATTGCAATTTTGTCATTTACATTTTTAATTAAAGTTGAAGTTTTACCGGAAATGGCAACAAATTAGCAAAATATATATAGTAAATTGAACGAAACGATCTAAACAACAGTATAAGTTTGGTATGACTATCAAAATTTGAAGATTAAAAATGTTTTGTTTGAGAATCCTTTAAGAGACCAGTTACTTAAAATATTTAATTGAAAATTGTAGCGAGCGGTAATACTGGCGAACCGGCTGGTCTCCAAAGGCGGCTAGTAAATTTAATAAATTAGTTTCTTTTGATAAAATTAAACATTGCTTCCTTTTTATAATATGCATTAAATATTTTAAGCTTTTTTCATGTTTTAACTGAAAATATAAGAATTAAAACCTGTGTCCATTATATTTTAGATTACATCAAATCAGCTTATACAATGGTTCTTCGGCGAAATCAGATTTCAAACCAGGAACTCTCCGACCCCAAATACAAGAAATTCCAAACAGGCTACCTTGGCCTCCGAATTCTTATGAAGGGGAATTGGTTAAATGCTTAATTTGAAAAATATGGTCACAAAATACGGTAGGAAGCTATTATTTTTTATCACTTTCTTGCATTAATTGCATTTCTGGTGCAGGCTGACTTTATATTGATTAGTTAAGTAATGTTATCCTTATTTTACTATAAATTTCTTGATATCATTTATTATTATTATATTGAATGATAATAATTACCAAATGTCTTATGTGTTTAATTAATAAAAGAATGGTAAAAAATAATTTTAAATATTTTTATTTTAATTCTTGCAACTTGCCGACATCTATTACAATTTGCCAGGGCAAGTTGTAACGGGTGACTAGTTTCTGAGTGCTAAAATCAACAAAACTGTTAAATATTTTTGTTAGACATTATGAATCAATTGTTGTTATAAAAAAGTAGTTGTAGAAAAAATTTGCCACACGGGTTTAGAATCTAAATTATAGATTCTTGTATGATTTTGAAGTAATGTATGAATGGTTTGACCATCTGTTGATCTGTAATTTTGTATGCGTGTAAAAATAGTAATCACAAACGCAGTGACTTAAATCAATGAAATTTAATACGTTATCATTTTTTACTACAGCTGCAGTTTCTCGTCAAATTTTATCTTTTATTCGGTCAGAATAAAAATGTCCAAAATACCTCTTCGCATGACAGATTCAAGCCAAAAATCTATATTTCGCAACTATTGTCATCTAATGCCATCCGAGAAATTCGAAGCTTAATAGAAGGTCTACAATTTTATTCGGGGGGATTAACATATTTATTAGGGAGTGCGGGTAAGTGACTGTATTACGCCTATTGATTATTCATGTATAATCGTTCTTTTGATTAAAATAATTATAGGATAAAAGTTCGATTTAGTGTAAGTGCTCCAAGAATCATGTATAGAAACAGGAATAAAAGAATTATTCTGTGCAAAAGATATTTGATTAAAATTAAATACTACCAAAATTTTATTTTAACTATCTAGTTACAAGCCAATAAATAGGAGATATTTATATTTCAACTTGAATTTAAGAATCTCCCCCTTCTTATGTTATTCATGTTGTATCAAGCATTCTCTCTCTAATTAATACATCGCTGAGACATTATAATTGTTTCTTATTATAATTATTGCAACTGGAGGTATGCACATAGAAAGCAAAAATGCCATGAAAAAAGAAGCATCTTCACTAAGAAAAGAGCCACTTGATGACAAAATGAATAAGCACAATATAAAAATTGTTCGATTCGATACCTGAACATGACAGCTGTTTTGATAAACGAACAGCTGTTTTGAACAGCTATTTTGATAAACGAAGAGAAAATTATTTCATTTGGCGGCATCAAGTGGTTTGGGAGTGTCTCCGATTGTTATTACTAATAGCGGTATGAACCTGAAAGATAGAGGTCTAAAGCGAGAAGGAACATTAGAAAATATTTCTTACAGGAAAAAAATCATAAGCCTTTCAAAAGTGTTTTGCAGTTGTGGCTTTCGAAAGAACTTTTATTTGCTTTAATATTTTAATAAGTTTCCTTTCAACTTCTTTCAAACATCAAATTAATTTTTTCTCGCCCAATTACGATAGTTCCTTTTCTACTTTTTTAGTAGTGTATATAAGCTGGTATTCAAGAAATGTAATCCATAAATTTTATTGCACATAATTCATTACTATTTCAGTGTATGATATAGTAAAAAGTATGAAAGTGAATACGTTAATTTGATTCAATATTGTGTTCGGAAATTTTCCTTCGGATTTTCAGACAATTTGAGAAAAATGTTTTAGGTAGATTTCTAATAAGAAGACTACCTATTGCCATAGTTCTCCTGACACTACTTTGGAAGAGAAATTTCAGATCTTCATCGATCATGGTCCCTAGAGATTCAAATATACTCTTTATTTAAAAGTTAGCTTTGCTCATGTTATCTTTTTAACAACATAACTAGAATAATTTTTTTTATTTAAACCGGTTCGGAATATGTTGTAAAAAATATAAAACTTCGTAGAATGGAGTTCGTAGATGGAAAATCTACAAAATAGGATTCCTACTAATGGAACTGCTGTTATTTCCATTTCCCTATAACTTCCTTAATACTGAAGATAGAAAAATAAACAAATTAGCTAAATTAAGGCCACGTTAAGATGAATAACTTATATATTTAAATCATTTCGATAGCTGCAATTTCTTTAAAGTTAAGAACTAAAAACTGCTTTTCAGCCCCTCATTTCAAATTTCTCCTAATTCAACAATTTATATTAGCAGTTTTGAAAAAAAAGGAAATAAAACTAATAATAGTCTTTATTTCGTTTCCATACTTTGAAATTGCCTAAATGCATTTGTACTAAAGATTAAAAGTTTGAATAAAACTAATCTAATAAAAATAAAGGTAGTGAAAGATTAAATGGCAACATTTTGAAAAAATGATCAACTTAAAAATTTGCAGAAGCTGCATGATTTTTAATTCTTTTTAATATATTTAACAATTAATAATTTTAGCCAATTCTATTAAAATACACCAACCTAATTAATACAAAAAAGTATATATATTACAACTTGACACCATACTTCGTCATGTACCCGATTCTTTTGTGTGGACATTTCCCCCTTTTAAATAAACCAAATTATTCGCTAAAATTGTATTTTCTTCATGAGATTATACACAAAAGCGAAAATTCACTAACGCTGCCCTTGATTATGGAATTACATCAATCGTTTAAAATGGATTTGAAATCTGTCTGGTGTTTGTTTCTTTGGTATTAGACATCTTTAAATGTGATTAAATATCATTGGAACGATTTAATTCATACTTGCTATCCGAAAAAATGCTTATCATGAAATTATTATTACCCATTTACTATCCGAATAGCAATTATCCTACGAAAAAAATAGTTAATCGGATAGAGTTAGAGTAAAATATGTAATAGAAAAATAGAGTAAAATAAGTTGCTACTCAGATTCTGAACTATATTTTACCATTTTCATTATATGACGTATAATTTTTTTTTATAAAATTCTACATATTTTGTGCAATAAACATCCTATTATTTAAATGAATTCTTCTTTATCCCGGAACTTTTGTTAATTTGGTGGTCTTTAGTTTTGAAGTCTGCCGCATAATTGAGAGGATACTGCATTAAAATAAAGATCATCAGTATAGCTTTTTCCCAAATATGGGTACTTTTATTAGCCGTATAACTGCGCTTAATCTCTAAAAAATCGTTATTTTTAAGCATTAAATCACAGGTATAAATATGTAATATTTAAGGCTATCTTTTAATTCTTATAATATTCAAACATCAAGGTTACTTAGAACAAATAGAATCAAATGTTTAAAAAAAACGGATTCAAACGCCGCATTAAAATTGCATTATTATTATTGCTAATAATGCAATGATTATTTATTTGTTATCAGCATCTTAATATTTTTTGCATCAAATACGGAGAACCTGCCGAAGAAGAGCTGATCTTAAATATATAGTTATCTTCATTTTAATTTCCGAAATTATTTGTGTACTATTCATTTATATATTGTGGCTGTCGCCGAAAATAAGGAGCATCTTTTCTGCAGATTTAAATGCATTCTTTTCTTTACGGGTTCAAAAAAGCATTAAATTTCTAAAATGTCGTATAAATGCCAATGAAAGATGTAAATCTTGCTTCAAAAGCAGAACTGTAGATAAAAGTTAATTTTAGAAAATTCAAAATTAGAATATTTACAAAACCCATTGGAACATGGTAAATTTAATTAAAATTTTTATCTAAATTGAAATTGACATATTTCAAAAGATTTTGGGCAATTTATATCCTATTGCTAATTTTTGTATTGCTTCATGATAAAGAGAAAAATGACGCTTTACATTTCTAATTGAATATGAGATCCTTAACCCAGCTGTTCCATCAAGGTCTATATAATCCGAAATAAATTTGAACAGTTTATGAAACATGACATTATAAATTATTTTTTAAATATTTCGTAATTTTGTTAGTGAGGTTGTTGTATTATTTCATTAAAAATGTCTTTATTTTTTGTACATTTTTTTCAAATTGTATTAATGTAATCGTTGTTGTTGTTTTTCATGAGAAAGCAAAAAATATAGTTTCATAATTCTAATTGAGTATAACCCTCTTAATTAAAACACTGGAATTTTACTTCGCTCCAGTCAGGGGTATCTCTTTGATATGAAGAAAGAGGCGTCTTTACGTCGCCCCAAGTTTTCTTTAGAGAAATAATAAAATTTAAATAACTTGCATAAATAAAGGAATAACAGAATTTTCACAGCTGTGCTTTAACCAGAAAAAAAATAGGAATGTTTTACAGAGAATAAATGAAAAAAATACATTTCCATTTTATTTTAAATTTACTTCCAGAATCTAGGAATTTTGTTTTAGGTTTTTCACCATCGTCGATTACATTTTTAATGCATAATTTCCAAACATCTGTGATTTAATGAGGAAAAATTTCCATTCTAATCAATTTCTTTAAAAAAATTGACCTTTGTCATTTTATCTAAATGTCACAATTTTTTTTAACTTTTCACCCTTGTTTAACTAAAGTTGTTTCTTTTTTTAGCCTTTGTATTTTTATATTTATTTATATATTAAATCGTACCATTTGCTTGTAACTCCAATCATAAGATTGTCACA
Organism: Argiope aurantia; assembly: GCA_026543865.1. Taxonomy (NCBI): domain Eukaryota; kingdom Metazoa; phylum Arthropoda; class Arachnida; order Araneae; family Araneidae; genus Argiope; species Argiope aurantia. Next base: position 261,639 of record JAPMOR010028661.1, read on the forward strand.
ATATCACCACATTTGGACCTTGCGAAATAAAACCAAACTAACTAATTATCTAGAATCATACTTTCTTTCGATTGAAATTCAATAAAATCTTAAAGTTCTCGTAAAATATAACCAGTTGATTTCAAAGGAGATGTACTTTACATTTTAAATTTCAACGTTTCCCTTTTAAATCAAAAATAATTTTGAAATGTTTAACTTCTTATTTTCTCCTACTTACTATTATTGCACTCAAATATTGCGATATCAACTACAATTGGGTGCAGAATATAGGGACGGAATACATTTAGAAAGCAAATAACAAGTAATAATTGTGAAACTTGAGAATAGTCTTCTAGAAATCACAAAACAAATTCTAATTCCGTAGATGGAGAGTGTTTAGGCTAATTTAGGAATCGACAGGCTACAAATCACTTGAGAGCATTTCATCTGGTTATAGTGCTTTGGGATGTATGCAGAAAAATTAAAACAGATTCGAAAATCTAGTCCCGAATATAGTAGCAAAAGAAGGTTTCTAATTTTGATTCATTTATTTCGATTTCATCAGCTGTCACATTTTGAGCTCAATAAGTTTTACATCTCACAGTTTATAGAGTGAATACATCGAAAGTTTCAGGGTAAAAAGGTATTAACTCAGAAATTTTAAATTATATTATATTATTATTTTTTAAATTCTACCATATTTCTAATTTTTTTTATGATGCAAATTCTTTCGCATATTATAACTGCTGATATTTAAATAAGAGCCCATGCATGATTTCAGCTTAGTCAGATGAAGTTTTGATTTTTTTTTAAATAATTCCTTAATGCTCATTATATAGTTCTTGGTACTTCATAACTCTGGATCTTTATTAGAGGAAATTATTTTTTGTTTGTTTGTTTGTTAATTTCGAAATGTTTTGACTAACTTTTTATGTTGATATTCTTTAAAATGATTCATTTTGAAGAAATATATTTACTTTTTATCTTGAAAAGGAACTTAGAAGAAAGAAAAAAAATGTGATGAAATGTAGATTTAGAAATTCAAATAACCCTAAGGAAATGTTACAAATTATTCTCCTTGTGAGTTCACTAAGCAGATCTGATTTTGAGTACATCATCTTGCCTTTTTAGCATTTCTTTAATTATTAGTTATTCTTTCTTTCTCAAAGGTGGAAACGAAAGAAAATTTTATATTTTTCATTTAGAATTGTTTAAAAGTTACCACGTTGTTTAAAATGTCTTTAATATTTGGAGAATAGGTTGAGAGAAATATCTTTCTTTGTTTTCATTTTTCTTCTATCCTAAAATATATATATATATATATATATATAATAAGATTTTGAAAATTTCAGTAATTTTTAGACTTTGAGTTTGACAAACATAATTGCTGATGATTTTTCATTCCTTGTAAAAATTATGAAAAATATTAAATCCTGGAATAATATTTTTAGCTAATTCATGTGAAAAATTTTAGTTATGAAGGAAAAAAAATAATAATGCTTTTAGTATCTCAGTAGAGATACTCCAATAAAAATAAGCTGTATTTTTTAATCAAATCAAATTTTACAATGTAAATCTTGTGGTTTTCTAATTATTACATCATTGCGTGTTATAAAATTATGCATTATAAATAGTTATTTATCCAATATATGATATGTTTCAGACATTTTTAACAAAACACATAAAAATGCATGAGTAAATATGATGATTTAATTAATATATCTAAGAATTAACACAACTAGTTGTATCATGTATGTAACAGTATATCAAGCTTCCATGTAGAATAAAGCGTCTTCATACCTTAATGTACCTGTTCGAATTTTCTCCGCATATTCACTGGACGCACTTTTGTATTTTCCGTAATAATAATTTCTAAATTTACCTGAATATTGTCTTTCAATATATGGCAAGTAGAGTCAGAATTTTTTTCGATCGGAATCGACATTATGGACGTAAAAATTTCAGTTGACTATATTTCCTAGCAAATATGTCGGATATATGATTTTATATTTTTTAATTGCTATTCAAATTATCATAATTTAGAAAAGCAAATACTTTTTAATATTATGCGTAATTTCGCCCTTCACATACGCGAATTTTCAATACCGAAACCTTTACTAAAAGAAATGTGAGGTAAAATTGGAAATATTAAGATGAAAATATAAGCTCAACAAATAACAACAATGAAAATTGCATTTTATAATAATGAAATTAATTTTTAGTAAAGTTATTTCAAAATATTGATTCATTTTATTTCTATGAAACATGAAACACATTTCAGTTATCATCTCTATACAATGTTAAGGTATGACAGTAAATAACCGTGAAAATTTTGAAAGATAAATGATAATTTTAGTGCACTACCATTGCTCACCTGCGGGTACATTGATATAAATTATAGATTAAAACCCTTTTTATAGCTTCATATTTATATACGTTTCTGCGTCTCCATAACCAGAAAATCCATAAAAATGTTACATCATAAAATAGACTTTCTGAAGAATCGTCAAGAGTATAAACTGCAGTTAAATAGGTACTAAAACTTACAATTCTTCTTCGTTTCATCTCGAAACATTTTTTTATCGTCAAACACATCTCAACTGCTGCGGAATGCGCTTCTTAACTATGTGATTTTTTGAAATATTGCTATGTTTATTCCACAATTTAACGTTGGATACAAAAATTCATTTTAGCTCCATTAACATTTCATTGACTTCGGTGGAGAAAATTTTTACTTTAACAATGCCGATAAACATAAGCAAAGTTTAAAAGCACAAATGTCTTAAGTTTTAAAATATAATTTTATGTAAATTATCTTTTTCTGGTTGAAGTCATCTGCATTTAAAACTAACGATTGAAATGATACCAAAATTTTATATGCAAATTGCAGAAGGCGTATTTTGGAAAGAAATATGAGGGAATTAATGATATGTTAAACTTCGATGCTCTTGAAATAAAATCATATAGAAAATAGATAATACAAAGTTTAAGTCGTTTCTGAGTGTTAAAAAAATTGTACATACGGAAATTAATGATGTAGAATGAAATTGGCGGAAAATAATCCTTTATTATTCCAAATTAATCAAAATCTTTTGCAACATTTTAAACTTCGAAAACACTTGCTGGCCTATCGTTTGTATAAAATAGTGCCAATTTTGGGACTTCTTGTTTTTTGAATTCTACTTCTGCATATGAAATTCGGTTTCATTTCTCTTATTAATTTTAGCTGCAAATATCTCTAAATAAAAAATATTATTATGTAGCCATCTAGACATTTAAACTTAATTGAGAAACAAATTAGAGCATTAATTACTTAAATTAAAATTACAAAATGCTGTGATGTAGGAAATAATCTAAAGTTTCGACAGTCTCATAGTACTAGAGATCGCTAAAGAAGCTATTTTTTTACTTTAATTAATTTTTTTGGATGATTTGAACCATTATTTTATAATGGGTGTCAGATAATCAGTTTAATAAACTACAAATAATCTGAAGTAAAGATTTTATATTTTCTTTTTATTGTTTAAGCTATCAATTTTCTTTTAATAGACTTTCGAATTTTATTCGAACGAACAAAATAATTTATGTATTTTTATAATTAACTTTTTATTTTTTAATTTAATAATTAAATACATCTTTAAGTTTATAGTGCAAAATATTCTCAGTGAAAGTTTAGTAAATATGTGAATTTTTTTGGATATTATATACTGCAGCAAATATAAGAGGCAATTAGTGTTAAGTTTTCTCCTCAACTAGTTGAAAAAAATCAGTGTCTTTAAACTCACTCTAGGTGAAATTCAATTGAGTAAGAATGGGGTAAGAGGCGAATCCTAGTACTTTTAGGCTTATAAAATCAGCATGTAAACCTAAATATTTTTGAAAGAAAATGCATTTTAATGTTTAACAAAGATGTTTACATTGAAATATAAACAAAAAAATTCTATTTTTAAATTATTAAACAAAATGCGATTAAAATAAAGCATAATTTCTCATCAGGTGAAATAAGATTAGGTTGATTTCAAATAAGGATACATTGATTTGTCTTTCACTTTCAATGAGCCTCTCGCTTACATTTCCAGTACTGAATACACCTCCTACTTTGCTACTTCCAGTGCCATCTATCGACAACTGTTTGAACTAAAACCAAAAAGTGTGGGAGGGAAAATTTATGCCCTGTCACATGAATATGCTGCTAGAATTTTTTTTTTTTTTTTTTACCTGAACCGATTTTCTCTTATGCCTTTTTGAAAGTCGTCAGATTATTTCAGGACACCCTGTATATTCTTGTGATTTTTTTTCTTCTTTAAAATAAAAAAAAAAATTGGAATGTAAGAAAAGATCAAAACATTTTTTAAATTCATTCTATATAATTAGATATTCAAATGCATAAAGAAATCTTTGGAAGTCAATATAATTCCTAAACAATATAGAACCATCAAAATGTTTTTGTGCTGATCATCATAAAAATCAAATTCAGAAATAATTTTTAGCTATTGAAAAAAGAGAGAAATAGGAAAAAATGTTTGAAAAAATAATATTTAAATATTTTAAAGTTTCTTTCAAAGATCTGTATATAGTTTTCGTTTTATTAAGGTACATCGATTTGTTGCAAGAATGCTAAAGCAATAATACTGCGTGCCATCAGCTCAGCAAGATTAATCACGTTCAACAATTCCGCTCAGATTGAATCGTCTTAAATCAAAACACAGTCTATGCTGAAAAGTTCGCCTTTCTTCGAAAATGTCCGATAAAAAATAAAAGGTGTGAAGAAAATAATAGTTAATCTTGGGTATCCTCAAATTTAACTGATCTCAAAGAAGAAAAAAAAACTTCTTCCTCACTAGTTAATTAAAATCGAATAAAGTTAAAAAAAGGGAAAGGTATGGTATTCTTTTTTTATATGATTAGATAATTATGTTGAAGACAATTTCTTTTTCGTACATAATTTTTTTCTTTCAAATCCATGTAGATAATTCTCTGTATTAGTTTTAAAATGAATTTATCTGAAATTCCCTAATTGAACAATAGAAAATATAAAGATGTATTTTAAAAAACATTTTTATCTGTCTTTGAGTATTGAATTATTTTAAACTTTGACCTTATTTTACATATTCATCATTTGCTGGCTGATACATTTAGAAATATTTAATAATTTACATTTTAAAATATGTTGTTTGGGTTCATGCTAAAAAAAATTTAATGACTAAAATTAAACTAATATAAAAAATATAAGATGTTTTTAAAAATTTAATGATTCTTTTAAGTGTTTAAACAGATTTGTTTCCAATATCTTTCTAACATTGAACCATTTCATCTTATTTCCAGAATAGAATACTTTTTTTTTTCATTTCTCTCGATTTCGTATGTCTCCAACTCGATTAAATAAGTAGTAATTTGTGAGAGTGTTTTATTTCCAGTATTATATTTTTAATACGCAAAAAAGTATATTTCCTATTTAACTTCAGGAATTCCTGTTATCCAAGTAAAAAATTTTATTTATTTGAAAAAAATGAGTGAAATTGTTGAAATGAGAAATAAATTAAATAATTATTAGGAAACTAATCTCACTAAAATAACTTTTTTATAAAAATTATAAATTTTACTAATATATTTCTTTTGAAACTTACTTCTCTAAATTAATATTATACATCACAACATATTGATATTAAAATTATGATAAAAGAATGATATATAAAGTATTCATTAAAAAGTTCCAATATTTATCTATAAAAATACATAATTTTGAAATAAAAATAGCAAAATAAAAAGCTTTAAAAAGTATTAAAAATTCAAAAGAAAGTATTTTTTTTTTAAACTGAGCTTTCGTGTTTTGGATGTTGTCGGATGTCTTTATTGGAGGTTGATCGAATTCCGGATCAATGACGCCCATGTTCGGCGACGAATTTTCCAACAAAATGGATGGATACTAGAATATTCAGGAATTTTGGCGATAGGACCAATAGGAGGCGAGTCATGCTTCTTTGTTCGAGAGCCTTCTGTGCCCTGCTCCGGAAGCAATAAAAGGCCGGCTATCGAAGCCGAAGTCAATCATTTTGAGAGTTGTATATATTTAGCCAATTACGGATTAGTTGGATCAGTTCAGGGAAGCGCAAGAGCTGAGTGGAGCTCAAGCAATTGGTTGATGGAGAATTGGTACCCAGCGCCGAGTTTTGGATTCAAGTAATGAAGCAGCATCGAGTCGCGTGTGGAGTAGTCAGTCATATAGTAGTGGGTTGGCAGTTGGGTAAAGTTAAAGCGAGAAGATAGTGGAGAATAGCATGCGTTTGGAGAGATCTTAATGAAAAGTTGCGTAGATTCTCTCCTCCTGCTGAATTCTGTCTGGCTGCTTTGTGCGCTGTTGTTGTTGCTTACTACTGATTATTACTTGTGAGTGCTATTTGTTGCAAGTGAAGCTGTGTATTACTTGTGTAAATCTAGATTGTGTGTCGTCTGTGTATTCGTTCTTCATGTTAATAAGCATCGTCATTTGTTATTGACGCATTTTGATTGTGTCACCATACACCCACTACAGCGAACCCATTGACTTTACGGACATAGAGGAAGAATTTCCGAAACAATATTATATCTGCAAAAAAAGTTTCCTAGGCCTCTAAAGTGTTGGTCAGTGAAGATGAGCACTTCAGATATCCTGAGGATTTTTTTAAAGTATTTTTAAGTTACCATTTTTATGACTAAAACACAACCGGCTTTTAATTAAAAGTATGATGAAATTCTATATGTTAGTAGGACCCCTGCATAACATGCGACTCTGTTCTGAAATTAAGAAGGGTGGGGTAGGACTCTCAGTAAAACATAAACATCTTGCAATCCTCAAAATATCTTCAGCAAATTTTTCCGTTTATCTTTATACAGTGCATAGAATGAATATATAAATTTTACATAAAATATATATACTTTTTGTGTAAAATATTTATTTTTATTTATTAAATATTTATTTAATGTATCAAAATATTTAACTTTTACCAAACATATATACTTCCGCGAATCAATATTTTTTTAAAAATCTTTAAATTCTGTAATCAATATTATAATATTTTACAAATACAAATTAGTGCTCTTTAATAGAATACGAATCCCGAATCTCTGAATCTGAGTTCTATATTTTGCATGCATTTTCCATACTATATATGACTTTTTTTTTGATATTATATAATATTATATTTATATTCAAATTAAGACTGTAAAATTTTAAGTATCCATATAAAAATATATCTTGAAAGATGATACTTATTTCAAAATATTATCTACTAACCGCTTTTAACGATCATTTGTTTCTCCGGGATCAATAGTCATGAAAATTTTAATTAAATCTTATACACGTAGGTTTGTATTAAAGAGCTTCTGAGTAAAGAATTTTTAAACTTCACATTTTTATAGACTTACAACTCTTAATTGTTTAAAAGTCTTATATAAAATATATTCATGATACTATAAGCTTTCCTAATTTTTTTCTATTTGTCTAAAAGTTTAAACTTAATTTAAAATAGGATGTAATCAAGTTTCCAATCCAATAATATGCTTTTTGAATGAAAGCATGTTCATAAAAGTGCAAGGATAGAAGTAGCATCAGTACTGAAAGGGCGGGTGTATTACATAATATATCTGATGATTTGCGTAACATTTCGTATGAGTATTCAATATAAATTCCTCTGAGTCAATAAATAATTAAATGTACCATTATAGGAAAGTAAAATTTAATATTAAACGAATGATAAGGCATTTTTATCTATCCAATTATACGAGGAGAAATGCTGACTTAACTAAAAAGTAGATTTTTATTGTGGTTTTCAAATTGTTCATGTATGAAATCAAACCTACACTGTAAGTGTTCCAGAATTTATACAAATTTAAAAAATTAAAACATATTTTAAACACAACATAGAAGATTAGATCTATCTTCATATCTTGATCATCAACAATAAAAGAATTCTCCTATATTCATGGCAATACTAAAAATCTCAATATCTTTAGATGAATGAAAATATTGTTGTAAAATGTTCTTAAAAATATTTTTTAAATTTAAATAAGACTTTAAAACGTTTACTATAACGGAAATGGTATTACTGCGAATTTCTTTCCGCACTTTTTTCTTTGATATTTTATAAAGAAAATGTCAATTTTTTTTTAAAGTTTTAAAGGGTATCTCAAAATTAAGGCAAGGTTTGAACTTGCCATCATTCGTGCTGTAAAGTGTTCTCAATTGTATTAAAAAACTATTTTATAGCTGATGTCTTAGGGATAGTAAACATTTCACATTTCAATTTCATAATTCACATTTCAATTTTTAAGAAATTTTTTCTAAGAGAAATATAATTAATCACCTAAATTCACGTTTCATTCTTGAATGCGAAAGAGATTTCCTAAGTAAACTACATTATTGCTACTTTCAGTGAAAATTCATAGGCGCATGCAATGAGGCCACACAAAGTATCTGATACCTTATAGATATCGGAAAAAATACTTTTATCATCTAAATTAATTAATATTCGGCCTAAGAATGTGATCCTGTGAACTGTGTTCTGGCTAACAATATCAGTTGATGGGTCACGAACACCATTTTTACTTTTTCATATAAGATTATATATCTGTATGAAGAGAGTATAATAATTGTCAAAAAAAATCGAAATTTTGACAAACTCCACGTTTTAGACTTCCCTGAATTCGAAAAAGTACATTTTTGGAAAATGTCCGTCTGTCTGTGACAAAGATAACTCAAAAACGATTTGATCTAAACGGTTGAAATTTGTTATGCACCAAACTTGTGGATTTCTTTCAAATTTTATGTAAAATCTGTTCAGAGAAAATCTGGGTGTTCGAATTTAAGTTAACACGACAACTACAAATTGAAGAAAGATGGATAGATAAGACTTAGTAAACATCTATGGTGTAGACACTCAAATTCTGGGCCAAATCCTATTATGATCTGTCTGTCTGTCCGTCTGTACTTTCTGAAACATGCAAACTCGATAATTCAAAAACGCAGTGACTTAAATATCTCAAATTTGGTATTGTGACTACAAATGTATTTTTCTGTTAAATATTTGTTTCAATCGTAGTGGAAACGCATCTAAAACACAAATTTGATTTTTGGACACTCTTAACCACATGACAGGGATAAATCGCTAAAAATCTCACCTAGGATGACATGATAGATTCTGCAAAGTGCTAATTTCACGCCAACGGTTAATATTAACTTTTGTGAGCCAGTACCATACAAGATGTTCTCTGTTATGACAAGTTTATTAGAGAGTATGCAAGAAAGTTTTAGGGAGACCGCACCTGCTGGTTACTTTTGTGACAATTGCCTACTGACATGTGTAGAACAAGTTCTATCTGTGACAAAAGCATCGGACAGGACGTGGCACGTCTTTTCAATGAAAATAATTCAAACTCAACAAACTAATATATAGTATAAATAAATAACCCTATTAGAAAAGCATTAAAGTATTAAAATGTAACAATTAAATTAGCATCTTAATTTTTCTCAACATGCAACAGAATTTCACATAAATCAATTGAAAGTTTTTAATTCAATTTCTCGTTAATGTCGTAAATATAAGCTTTCGCGAAATACTAATGTTACATAAAATTTACATCACTTAATGGTATACAGATTTCTTCGTTTACATAACTTGGGGAAGATCTTACATAGTTGAGCTTCCATATGTTGGCAGATTGCTCAACCGAAAACCGACTATAGTTCCTTACTCGATTCAAGCATAAGCTTTGGTTACACATAAAATTTATCCTTTCAAGCGTAATTTTCAATTCTCTATATCAGTTATAAGGATTATTTGAATTTAAATTATCATTTTTCTCTATATTTCAGATGAATTGTAGCATAATTAGATTCGGTTTTTGCATCATTAGATCTAATCAAAACAAAAAATATATACTTTCAACTTTTTATATCAGTACACAGTATATTGAAGAACTCAAAATGTCAAGAGGACAGTATCAGGAGAACTGAATTTAATATTTCGATTTATAAAAAGAATATAAGAAAAATGGGGAAAAAACATTTTTATTATAATAAAAAGCAACCTGCTCGTTATTTTCCAAGCAAATCTTAGATTAGGTTGGAAAAGCTACAATTTCACATATATTTCTTCCAATCTCAAAATATTTGAATTTCTTCGTTTTCCAATTCATTTCTTATGCAGAAAGGCAATTCTGAAATGGCTATCTTAATATATAATAGGGGAATGCATTCTAAAATCTATCGGAAAAATTTCCAATTTCGAAATGGAAAGTTTTTTACATGGAAATTTTCATTCCTAATCCAAACTTGCTATTTTACCTCTTCATGATATACGCAGTATAATCTGCATTCTTTTAAATTAAAAGGCCATCTGCCAATCGTAAGAACTTATTACTGTTGAAGTCGGCCAAACGATGTACCATTTCCTTTTATCTGCCGAGAAAAGATAAGCTTCATTTTAGTTGCAAATGTTTTATTTATATGCAAACAACTATTATATTTGACTGACAACTAATAAAATTGAAATGCTGCTTCCATTTTGAAATAAGCTTGGTAAATAAAATATTTTTTTAGATTCATTTAGAGAAGGAAAAATACAGTTAACATAACAAAAACAAATTGAGGTTTTTACCTGATATGATCGGATTGACTTTCTCCCTGTGTTTGTATTTCTGCAACCTCTACAAGCAACGACTCAAAAAAGGAAATTATTTAAATTTATAGAAAGCAAAGAGAGGAAAATATATATTGATTTTCGTATTGCTCCCTTATTTTGATTTTTCATATAACTTTTCATCAGTTGAACTCCTGGTATGATTGAAATCGTGTAGATATATGCAGGAGTACTCCAAAGTTATGCGATAAGAAGGACATGTAGGTAGCTTAAAACAAATTGGCTAAGATTGTTCCAACTTTTGAATAATAATGTAAATATTTTTAATTATTTTGAAAATATTCTTTAAAGCATGATAAGCAATAAACTACGCAATTTTCCTCCTGCGAATGTAAAATTTAACATAAAGCATAAAAATGCTATAATAAGTGGAATTGATTAATTTAGCTTAAGTATGATGAATCCGAGAATCTAACAGACTTAACAAACTTGGACTCAAAAACTCAAGGTAAAAGTTTGTACTGAAACTTAATAATATTTTTATTCTTCACATTGGGCCTAAAATAGGTCGTCATTTGATTCTACTGTTTCCATGTATTCCGTATTATCATTTCCTGTACTTATTTATTCAAATGGATCGATAGGTTTTTTCAAATGGGTCTCATCCAATCTCGCCAATACCATCTGTTTTCTTCATTGAGTACATATCGGTGATTTCTTCTTCCGTGGAAGTTAGTATTAACTCTTCTGCTACTAACTTATTCAGTCATTTGCTAAGCAAGATCAGGAACTCACTGATATTATTATCAACTTTCTTATATAATTGTGTGTTAAAATGAGTTTTTTTTTCTTTTACATGATCATTTTATTTGTTCCGATTAATTTTATTTGTTTCCGATTAAATTAATAATTTTCTTTTTATTTCTAAATTTTAGATATGTACCACAGTTTATCCATCTTTGCCAATTAGTATGATTCGGAGCAAATTATTCGCATTTAATTTTGGTAAAAAAAAAATCTAAGAGGTAACTTGTTCGTGATGTTCTCGGAATATTATTTTTAAATGTGAAATTATGATAAACATTAAAGCCATGCTACTATTTTAATAACCTTGCATCTGTTTTGTTTATTGTGTGCATGACCTTTCTTAATAAAGTAGAGGCGCAAGATATCATAATGCAATTTAAAAACTGAAGTGTCAATATGCATGTTGGCTTTCGAAATAATGTTTTTTAACTTTCTGAATCTTCATATCAATTGCACAAATCATTCGAAGAATGTGTTATCCTTTGTTTTCAGCAATAGGAAAAAATCAAAGATGAAGCAATTGAACAAAACAAAAACAAAAACAATTAGTGTTGAAGTGATGAAAACAGAATTATTTTCGTCGTGGAAAAGAAATTATACAAAAATAAAGTTATTTGAAAAATTCAAAATTCAGAAAAATATTCCAAGGCAATTAAATATTTTTGATTATTAGCATTAATAAATATTTTTTTAATTATTTTATTAAAAAAGACTATTAATGTACTATTCAATTTTATGCAAAAACATTTCCAGAAATTATTGCGGAAAAATCCTAAAATCGCATTTAATTTTTTAAATTAAAATTTCATAAGAGACTAGTTTTTATGTATTTATTTCCACCTTTCTAATCTGTACCAGTTTTAGGCACTCTACATGTCAAACAGTCTTGCATATATAAAGCCTATGCACACACGCACATATACCTTCTTTTTTTATTATTTGCAGTGATGAAAAGTATTAGAAATGGGAGGAGAAAATATGGAACAGCACAACTTTGATTTTGTGTTACTAACAGAACTGAGTGTATTTTCATACAAAAATATTAAAGATAAATTTCTATAAATTTCTATGATAATATTTCTTTTTTAAAATATCTAGAAAGTTTTCTAGCTGTATTTAAAGAATATTGTATGCTTATCAGATTTGTTTCAGAATATCTCAAACGAGAACTTATTAAAAACATTTTGTTATTCTTTTTTTTTAAATTTTGTATTAATTTCACATTTGTGAATTTACATTGAAGTTTCTAATTATAAATTTTATCAAATAATTTATCTTTACTCTTCTATTTAAATTTCTTCATTTGCATCCATACGAATGTTTATAAGATTTATCATAAATGGCAAAGATTTTGGGAGATATTCTCTTTAAGATCCTTGTAATAATTCTCATCTCCAATAATTACTCGAATCATACATCTCGTTATTGAGATAGCTTAGAAGATTGTAATGAATAGAGAAAGAGAATTACTTATGAAATCACCTTGCAGTTTAAACGTAATTGGAAACTTGAATTACATATTTTCAACATTCTAATTATCTTATTCTCGTTTTGGAGATTAAACTCTTCCTTGGTGGTAATTCTGACCCGCAATGAATTACTTATTTCAACAATTGAGTCAGATGAGATCTTTCCGTGACGAGGACACACTTGCCCATGTTTATAAAAATAACATTTTTTTATCACCCGAATTCCATTTCGAATGGAAATAGCATAATTCACTTGGAATTTGTTGATAAATAATGAAGAATTGTTCTTTTCAGTATGTATGTGTAATTAACACAAAATGTTTATTTTTATCATTCTTTTAAAAATAATATTTTTCCTTCACCTACAGAAATTTTAGGATACTATTTGTCCAATTGGATACTGTTACAATCGGATTACTATTGAAAAATTTTCTAAAATGAGGAATCTTTTTAAGAAAAAACACGAAATAACAGGTGTAAGGATGATAAACCGTATTAAATTTTACAAAATTACAAAAAAATGAGAAAAAAATTTAATAAAAAATATTATTTACAAAACTAAAAAATTCTGTGCCACAAGCTTAGAAAAAGGGTTTAGTTTAAAAAGAAAGAGACGGACATGACTACTTTGCAAACCAGCAATCGCTATTTATTCGGCTATAATATCATGATCACTGGCTGGATGAGGGAGTTCAGTGACTTATCTATAACCGTCCCAGGATATGACTCATGGACTCTCCTATGATGATATCTGAAGCAATTTATATGTCTAATACAAGTTACTTCAAAAAGGGACTCAATTGTTTGTTTATATGCAGTCTTTTCTTTTATTGGTTCTTCGAAACTGGATCATGAGCTATTAGCCATTGTAGCACGTACATTCATACTTAGAAATGCGCAATAGTCATATTGAATAGTTGCGTAATTATATATCATTTTATCTGCAATGACCGCATTTCTGGTTTGTAATAAAATTTATTTTTCTTACACCGGAATTGATGTATTACTCTACCTTCGATCCTTTTCTCTAAAATTATTTTTTGTATAAGCCTGGTTCTCTGGTATTGTGCGATTACACTTTGGTAATATCCAAACATCCTATAAAATTTTACGTGAATATTCTTTTTTACAATGAATAATCGAAATTTTTTAGAAAATTTGTGACTTAAAATTACTTTTTTGGAATTTCAATTGCCAGACCAATAGTCATGTGTGGTATCCACTTCATATATATTCCATCTGAGAGTTCGACGGTCCACGAAATTTAAACTGTAAACGTGTTCGCTGTCACGGCCCTATTCGGGTCATCTAGCTTATTAGCTAACACCTTCTTTGTTATCTTTTAACTATGGTAGAAAAGAGATCATTTAATAAAATAGATGGTTTAGTACTATTAAATATGATCTGTAATGCATAGGCTAGTAATGTGCCAGGCAATGTGTCAATTACAATGGTTAATTAGAGCATAATTTATTCACTAAAATAAATTTTGAAACATGAATTCTTACTTGTACTGGCATTTAAATAAGAATAAAAGGTCAAGAATTACAGAAAAGAATTCAATGCATTTGAATGAATTCTAAGGAAGCATGAACGAGAAATTGAATTAATAAATTTCACAGAATGGGGCCTTATTAGAATTTCAATCCAGTGTAAAAGGAAATGAAATATAAAAAATAATTATTTGACTACATTAAAAAGATATTTTAAATATCTCTTCTATCAGAAGCTGCAAAAAAAATGCAATCCATGAACACGCACAATGTTCACATCTGATCGATTGATTGATTGAAGCCAAAAATGCAACCATTTTCTCCATTTGAATTTAGAAGCCCTCGATTTGAAATCAGAGT
>JAPMOR010028661.1:284207-296606 GCA_026543865.1 Argiope aurantia
GTGTGTGTGTGTGTGTGTGTGTGTGTGTGTGTGTGTGTGTGTGTGTGCGTGCGTGCGTGCGTGCGTGTGATTAGAACATGATTCAGTTATTCAATCAAAGATAGTTTAACTATTGTGTCTCTATTAATTAACTTACAATGGGAGGCCATGGCGTGGAAATCTGAGTTCGAGATGAGATTTAGTATAATGAAAGTATACATTTAGAATTTTCATTCATGAAAATAGTAAAACGCAATAGCCAGTCAATTCCGATAAAATGGTCCTCAAATTTTTCGTAAAACTCATATGCTGATAACTTGACTCCCATACGGATGGTCGCAATGGCGTGGTTGTCTAGGTAACCATTTCGTATACTGAAGGTCAAGGTTCGAATATGGCTGGGATTTTTTTTCTTTTTTTAATAATTCTTATTCAATTAAAAATTTACAAACACTTTTAATTAATATGTTTTA
Organism: Argiope aurantia; assembly: GCA_026543865.1. Lineage (NCBI taxonomy): Eukaryota > Metazoa > Arthropoda > Arachnida > Araneae > Araneidae > Argiope > Argiope aurantia. Next base: position 284,660 of record JAPMOR010028661.1, read on the forward strand.
ATTTTTTTTATCCAAAAATAAAAAATTATTATCGAAATACATAATAAATTAATATATATATATATATATATATATAGATGCATTTAAAAAATAAAATTATTTAAATTGAATTAACGATTTATTAATATGCTACTTATTTTTATGCAAGGATAAATGTTTATTATTTTAATACTTAAATTCTAATTTAATATTTAAAAAATAGTAATAAATATAACATAAAAGGTGATAATTATTCATTATAAATATTCATTCATAAATATTCATCATAAAAAATTATTCAATATTTCTAAAAAATTATTCTATATGCATTCATTTTCTATTATATACAAGAACTAGAATGGTAACTGTAGTAAAAACATTGGGGACAAAATATATTTCGACATCTTGCACAACTGATAAATGATGATTGTCCACTATAGCAAGGTTTCTTTAACAGATCTATGGAAAAACAAACTTCATTTACATTTAAAAATATCTCTCTTTCATCAGAAAGTTGGGCACGTACCATGCATACTTTATCATCTTATTAAAAATTGGTGGTAACAATTTATGATGTACAATTGATTGAATTTTTATACTATCTGCACGAGAATTTATTTCTTTATCATGTTCGATTAAATAAGAACTTTGTATATGCTTAATACGCTTTGAACCATCTGCCTACGCATTCAATAAAGTAACACCTGCTCTCTACTATTTCTTTTTATTACTGCAGTTGGGGACGTTTGCTTACATATTTAACAAATATCAGCTGCACCCTTCTATTTTTGTTATAAATACAGCTTTGTTCAGATAGAATTGATAATTTATTATCTGTTAAATCAAAGTATTTGAAAATTAATTTTTTGAAAATGATGCAAGTAATTTAAATTATCTGTAGCCATTAATGTTACGTTTTTAATTATTTTTCCTTTAAACATTAAATTATAATTTAAGCTTTAAAATAATAAACATTTATCCTTGCATAAAAATAAGTAGCATATTAATCAAAACTATCTGCAATCATTAATTCAATTTAAATAATTTTATTTTTTTTTAAATGCATCTGTATTTATATATTTTTTTAAATTTTAATTTTTTTATTATGTATTTCAATAAAATTTATAACTTATTTTAGGATAAAAAAATTAAAAACATATTAATTAAAAGTATTTGCAAATTTTTAATTGAATAAGAATTATTAAAAACGGAAAAAAAAAATCCCAGCCATGTTCAAACTTTGACCTGCCGTATACGAGACCGTTACCTAGACAACCACGGCATTGGGACCATCCGGACGGGAGTCAAGTTATCAGTATATAAGCTTTACCAAAGGTTTGAGGACTATTTTCTCGGAATCAGCTGACCATTGCTTTTTAATATTCTCATGAATGAAAATTCTAAATGTATACCTTCATTATACTAAATCTCATCAGATTTCAACCCCGTGCCCTCCCCTTGTTAGGTCTAAATATTAACTGTTGGGCCCACTGTTGTTACAGTGGACAATCTTGTTTATTCTGTAAAAAATGTTGAAAAGCATTTTGGCTGCAAAACGTCTGGAGAAGTATGGTTAAATTAACGGCATATTATTATAAAATAATAGTGGTACTACATAGCAACTTAATAGTCAAAGTTTAATTGAAACTGTTCAAAACACACTATAACAAGCGCCATTATACTAAAATAAAATTGTTGAATGTAGAATGCTTAGTTATAGTTTCCATTATAAATTATTTACATACTCTACTATTAATCGTATTCACATGTAATCCCTTGATTTTAAACTGCAAAACTGCTAGAGAAGTATAGTCAAATAAATAATACATTATTATAATATTATTAGCAGGAAGTTAACTAAGCAACCTAATATTCAAAGTTTAAATCAAACTGTTCAAAACACACTGCAATAAGTGAGATTATACTGAAATAAAATCATTGAATATAGAGTGTCTAGTTACAATTTTAGACGGAAAATCCTTGAACTACATTAACTAACGTTCACTGAAAGGATTAAGTGATAAAAGTATTGTGCTGATATTGTGCCATGCCTCACGAAATAATTGCGGGAATATATATATATATATATATATATATATATATATATATATATATATAATATGTATAGCAAAGCAGCCTTATTCCTTAAGCTAGCCTGAACAGGATGCGAGCCGAACACTTGTTCTGCCATTGACAAAAGGATTTGTTCCACTACATAGACAATATAGAGGAGGTCCTACAAACATTTCAAATCTCTGTTCGTCGCTTCGTAGATTAAAGCAGAATTCAGCGTTTGATTCTATTTCCTTGTGATGCAATACATAAACTGATCTGACGTAAAGTTTAGAATTAATTAAACAATGTTCTTCATCTAATTAGTTTTGAAATATTTTAAAACGGTTTGTAGCATTAATTTATGCTCGAAAATGCTCATAAATTTAGAATCCAATATTTTATTTCAAAATAAATATAAAAACAATTTTGTCATATTATTTTCAATGAAACATATTAACCATAGATGAAATTATATTACTCATATTAGAGATATTTTGTTCATAAATGTATATCAAAGATTCTGTTCATTGATTCATTCAAAATACTATTAATAAAAATATATTACATCTAATAAGAAATCTAATAATCTCTGTTAATGAAAGTAAATCCGTATGATTTTTCTTTTTATGTGACAGTCCTTTAGAATTAAATCTCTCTAATTCGACACATACTATGGAAAGTGGAATGTGCAATTCAGAACTATTTCATTTCGAAATTTTGACGCTTTTCCGCAATAGATACAGAAAGTATTAGTGCTTGAAATTTATTTAAACACCATTTAGAGATTTAAAATATTTTATTTTATTTTCATGATTCCAGGTAAATTATTCGGCAAGGTGTTTTTTTAATTTTGTTAATTTCTAAAATAATTGTTTGCCTAATTTTCAGCAATGCATTTCAGTGATGAACTAAAATTCAAACTTCTTCATTGTTGTGTCAAATATTTAATCCAATGATGTTATGTAATCATTTTACTGTAATTATGAAAAGATATTTTTTTCTTTACCTCATAAACTATTCGTGTACATTTATTTATTATAATACTTAAACTTAATACTTGAAATTAACTATTTAAATTAATTCAATATAGTAAATTATCTCCAATGAATTTCTTTCAAATTAGGTCCTTAAATATTTAATAACACATCTTTTTAACAAAGTCATTCTATGAAGATTACAATATTCTATTTTTAATCATTCCAATAAATTAAAAGGAATTTTTATATAAGTACGAATTATTTCAAAACTTTTATATTTTTCATGGAATTCTATTTCCTTTTTTATTTTATTTTCTCCATAAAAGACTTAATGAAATAGTTTTTCATTTGAATATTCTTAAATAAGTCACCTTAAACATAATAGTCATTTTACACAAAACGAATTCAAAGTTATCGCCATATAATTTATAAAACAGAAATCAAATATATGTATGCGTTGGATCGATGCGTTGGAAACGCATTATTACCAGTAATCAAATATTGTTACAAACCTGTAATGTTGCTTCCTAGCACGGTTAGTTCAACCACTAGAAAGACCATTTTACGATCAGCTCTGTTGACTGCTGATCGGGTGCCGCGTCTATTATCTCAGAACTTAGCGCCAAACGTGGCAACTGTGGCTTCTGGCGACTTGGCAACGAATTTAGCGACTTTGCCGACAAAATAGATATTACTGGAAACTTTGAGAATTTTAGCAATTCGTCCAATAGGGACCAAGATAAGCTTGATTGGTCAAGAACTTTCTCTGCCCACCTTCCGGGAACTATAAAAGGCCGGCAGTCTCAAACTGCAATCAGTCGGAGTCGTAAACAAATATCGAGCTGTCGAGAAGATAACGAAGCAACGGCAAAAAAGTCCGACGAAAAACCAGCATTGTGTGGAGTCCAAGCTATTGCTGAACTATGCTGTGTGCCGAATCCTGGTGTTTATTGCAGAAGTAGCATCGAGTCGTCTGTGGAGTATCCAGTCGTGTAGAAGTCAATGGATAGTTAGATATAGCTAAAGCGAGGAGACAGTGAGGGATTGCAGACGTTTGGAGAGGCCGTAGAGTGAAGCTACGTGAATTTCCCCCTTCTGCTGAATTCTGTCTGGCCGTTTTGTGTGCTGTGGTTGTTATTACTACCGATTACTACTTGTGGACTACTGTTTGTTGTAGTGTACTGCCGTGTGCTATATAGTTGTCGTCTTTGTATTCGTCGCCGTGTTAGTGTTTAATAAAAGTCGTGGTCCATTATTGAAACCTGCTGATTGTTTTCGCACCATACACCCACTACATTCGAACCCGGTTAATTTACGGACTAGTAGTGAAATTGATGTTCCGTAACAATATATTGTTTTGCTGAACTTAATCCAAATTTTGATGATATTTCAAAACTATTATTGATACCTTTTCATTATTATTTAATTGTACTATTTATTATTTTAAAAAATTATAAGAAGGCCATTTACAAATATTTAAATTAAGAAACGTGCTCAAAAAAATGTAATATTGCATGATTTTCAGCAATATTGAAATGAAATTTAGAAAGTTTCTTCTAATATACAATCGTGTGATTTTCTTTATTTGTTGAGAGCTGAAGGAGACTGATTTTGATTAACAGGGCAAATTACATACGAAACAGAACGTTTAGTTAAACGTTAGTTTTCAAAGACACTGAAGATAAATAAAACTTAACCGGAAAGTTAGTTATGTTTCTAATGATATTATGAGACATGGTTCCATTTGGAAGGTTCATTACGCAATAAACGGAACAGGTAAAAGATTAGTAAAATAACATAATTTCAATGTTTTTTTTAATTTGGTGCTTAAAATACTTTGTTGATCGATTACAGGCATGGAATTATGCAAAAGAAATTTAATTGGAGTTAAACAAAATCAACATTCCCAGCAAATTTGTCGATCAACAAAAACTGAAGCAGAAAATATTTGTTTTAGTTTATGTGTCTGCCTGTCACAAGAACTCCTGAACGGTGAACAGTATTGCAACAGGAAATTTGCACATGCTATTCTTTGTTCTATTTCTAGGTAATCATGTAGTTTTTATTCAATCTGGTATAGAATACACTACATGTTTTACTCAAAATTTCCATTTTCATTAATTTTGTCAATATTCTTTCAGGACAAAAAAATTCAAGAAAAATCTTAATGCGACCATATCCGTTGCTTTCCTTAAAAGCAATTTTCTCTGATTTAAAAAAAAATTATAATTTGTCATTTGTTTTTTGCTTTTTCAGGTACTTTATAATGACGACGAAATTAAAAGCAATATAGATAATTATTAGAATTCTCATTCACTTTTATGTAATATTTTTAATAAAATGCTGTAATTAAAAAAACATTTTATTCAGAGTTAAGTAAATAGAGCCAATTTATGAAAAACCACATTTGGTTTCTTTTTGGTAGGTATGATTTTAAAAAGAATTTTGTAATGTTTGGCGTTAATTTAAAAGGGAAATTCCAGATCTGGTCTTATTTAAAAGTGCAGCCGAATGCTGAATTGAATCTTTCTGATACAAGTGTTTTATTCTTATAAAACTAAATATCCTTGTAAAAGACCATTGAATTATTATTCTATTATTTGCATTGCTAAATTTAAAACTATGTAAAGAGACGGGATTCTTTATAACCTCATTATGAAGTAGATAAAAATAATATACGAGTTTCAGGGGCAATTATTTAAATATTTTCTAAGTTCCACATTTCACAAGACAAAACAAACACGAACACGAAAATACACGACACTCACTTAGAATACAATCCAATAATGATCCCCATGAAGGATCATGGGAAATATACCTTAATGTTAATAAAGTAACACCATCTATTGAATTAAAAGAGAAGGTAGTAGAGTTATGTAACAGCTATAGTTATTTATTTCCATAAACAATCTCTTTGTACCATTATTTTATATATATTTATTAATATATTTGTACATTAATTTGAAATACACATAGTTAAAAAAATTTAACAAAAGTAATAAAAAATACTGCCATACTCGAACTACTCTTGTTTAAAGTTAAATTAATACTGATGAAAAAATAAAAATATTTTAGAAATAAAATGCAAACATATGCCGAAAATCCTAATAGCAAGTCTAAAAAAAAATACTCTGAAGTTTTGAAGTCAAATAAATGAAACGCCGTGAAAATTCTTGAAGTAATATTTTTTCCTTGATAAATATTTGCTTCGCTTCTCTTCTTCCAGCTTTTTAGTATCTTCTTCTTCTGAAACTACTTCCAAGTTCGAAACTACTTCCAAGAATAACTTTTCTCGATGGCAGCGAGGTATCAAATGACGAATACTTAAAGAATTTTGTTTCGAATAGTAAATAAGGCAGACATATGTTTCAAGTAAAAAAATTTTAAAAGATATTTAATAAGAGGGTTACTGAATGCAGCAAATAATTTTATTGTTGTTGCACTTTTTGTACTTTGTATTTCAGCATAGTTTCTTCGATATTAATGGAAATTGTTTGCTTGATAAAGCAAATAGTTATCATTTTTTGACTATTGATAAAAAATTAACAAATCACGTGTCGTTAAGTAGCAATTTTTTTAAAAACATGATTTCATAATTCCACCTCACTGGCTTTATATAGATTATGACAAAATAAAAACAACTTAATCCCGTTACAAGATTGTTGATTAGATAAGAAATATGATTTTTTGCCAACAATAATAAATTTATGCTTTCGGGTGTTAATATACGTATTTAAAAAATATATCCAAGGATTATCGTCTTAATTGACGTGATTATTCTATTAATGAAATAATCGTTAACATGTTATTTTATTTCATTTAAAAAAATTACGCTTAAACGGACATTAACGTCATAAAGAGCGAAAACATTGTTTGAAATTGGCTTATCATTACTTTCAGTATCAATATTATTATTTTTTCCATTTTTTTTTTCAATATAATCAGAGCATGAAGTTCAGAAGGGTGAATAAATAATTCATTCTACAAATGAGTTGTGACGCGCTTTTTACGAATAAGTTATTTCATCCATTTCACTTCTCTGTGACATGAATTATTTTTAGAACTAGTACATATACTAATTGCATGGATAAAGAATCCGGATATAAAATAAATTCATAACTTTGAACGCGGTTCATCTTTTTTTTTAAAAAAAATATCATTCAGCTCGAGTAGCACATTTTATCTGATCATTAATCAAATTTCTTTTGCCTCTTGACATTTAACACATTTCTATTAAGAATGGCAGAGAAAATTTCTAACTAAGCAGCTTCTTATGTCAAATAGCAGATCGATTGAAAAACTTTATTTACCTAATTGGCAAATATAAAATATTGTAAGAATTCAGTTTCTCTATGAATTATAAAATATTAAAATAAAATTAACACTTTATCGAGAATAATTTATCAGATTCCTATGTTTCATTAATTTCATTTAATTATTAGAATATTCATAAGCGTCGGACATTGCTTCTAAAATATTGTGTACAAATGAGAATTCTAGGCAGTCTGCTGTCATAAAAAAAATTTACATAAATTTTAAACAAAAACTTTTTAAAAAATATAGCATTGTGAAAGAAAAAGTTAGCTAAAAAATAAATCTTGAACACCTCAAAGAATTGTTGAAATGTTAAACGAGAAACTATGAGCTCACCCTGGACAGCAAAATATCAAAATCCGAAGTTGTACAAAATTGTTGTGAGATTTAGAACTCAAGATTTTAATAAACAGTTTTAACTAAACGCATAATCCAATATTAAAGATTTAGGCACTTTTCTTTTGTCACAAAAATATCAATTTGCAATAGCACTTAGTTAAAACCTAACTACAGAAATCGTCAATAAAAAGGAACTTAAAATAATTATTTTATTAAAATATCACTCCCTTTAACATTTCCATTAATCAACAGATTTATGTTATTTATCAATCTAAAAGCTAAAAAATACTATCTATCTTCTAGATTAAGTACTAAACCAATTATAACAAAACCTTTCTTCCCTGATAAAGTGACTACGATTTTTTTTTGAGACGAGAATTTTAAACATATAATTAAATCACATGTATGTCTAAAAATAATTACTATTTTATAATTGCTTATCTATTTTGCATACATAGGTAAGCAAGTTAAAAAATGAAACCAATTCCAGTAATTTAAATATTTTACAGCATTTATTGTTATGATTAAAGAATTGCAGATAAAATGTCAATGAAATAAGTATTTATGTTCGTAATAAATAAACACGAACAAATTAAATATTTTAATTATTTGTTTTGTTTGCTACGTCAATGTTGAATCTTTTCTTTTCGATTTTGGTGATTGTTCTTGTTCGTATTCGTTCAGTTGGTAACAGAGATTCTTGTAAACAGTGTCGATCGGATGCCTTCTTTTTGAAAGCATAAAATTTATTGTTATTAAAACACAGCAATAAAATTTATTGTTATTAAAACACAGCAACAAAATTTATTGTTATTAAAACATAACAGCTTATTTAATTTGAAAATTAAAATTTTTCGATTTAAAATACAGTCATCTAATTCTAATTATAGACTGTTAATTAATCATCAGTGATAATTAATCAAAATTCTTTTAGTTAATTCAAAGATTTATTTGTAAATGTGACTGATATTATGTGTCATATTGTTTGTTAATTGTTAAAATTTAAATCTGTGAAAAATATGCCCATATCAAAAGAAAAGATGAACAGCAATCCTCGTTTAAATAAATAGTAATATTACTTTCACTTTGTCTAAATATGTTATCCTCTGAATGGCGCTTCACATGTGGTGATGAGAAGTTTTCCGGTATGGTGACTGGTTCTCGCTACCTGGTGGATACAAAACTGGTGGGAGTAGTTATGCCTTATCGATGATGGGGCGTACCTCTTACGGGAGGGATTGTACCATAGCCGTTGATAGCTCTTAGAACTCAATCATACTTGAAGCGACTGTTCATTCAGATTTCCCCACGAACCTTAGTACAGGTCGGAGTACTCAATTATGATTCTTTAAATATGTTTGCTCTAAACACTGTCGTTTCGAAATGAGCTTTCATTCCTCTACTTAGAACACCACATATAATACAGCCTGTCAAGAAATCTCAAATGTATCTTAATTTGTTGCAAACGGATCTTTACATAAAATAAAATTACAGCAACAAGACTACACCAAATAAAGCATGGTTACAATCATGTCGGGACCGCACCAAAAGCTAATCCTTGCAATAACTCTGAATTGTACTTATTAATAAGCAGTTCCCAGTTATCAGATAGAAGCGTGCATCTCTCAGAGACTATTCGTTACTCACAATTCTAGAGAATTAATGGGTCTGTATGGAATAGCGATTAGTAAAGTGATGCTGAAATCATATGTTTGTTCTAACCATGAGAGTTTAGTGACAGCCATGCAATTCAGAATAAGTCGAGCGTTTTGTAGCATTTACTTGTGAACAGTTTCATATTAAAAATTCACAAAAAACTGAGATGTTATTTAAAATAGCGTCTTTTTTAAAGAGTTTAATACTTAAATATTCTTAAGGAAATAAAAATGATTCCAACAATTCGAATTAATTGATGAAGTTATTCATTTATATAGTGAAACCATTAATAGAATATATTTATCTCAATTTATTTTTCAATCTTTTTATCTTATGTTTCAAAATTAAATTAATTTTATTTTGTTTAATTTCGTTGAATAAATTTGCAATTTTACACTATGAGAGAAATATTTTGAGAATTCGTAATTCTTAATTTGACCAGAAAAGGCAACAACTGGGGAGACACCCTTCCTTTTTCCAAAGTTCCAAAACAAAACAGCGAATAAAATTTCAGAAATCCAAATCTTTATTTCGCTATAATGCTAGATTTTTATTCAGCAGATGAAAAAAAAAATCATAATGTAAAATTCTCTCTTTTAATGAAAATTTTAATGTCTCCAAGCTTCTATTACATGATCGAAGTACCAATATTTAGTGTCAATTGGCTCAAAAATTGTAAAGATGAGTTGTCGTGGTTTGGTCTTTTTTTATGAGCCCCCAAACAAGAGAACGAGGAAATTATTCATACAATAATAATTCCAATATATATTTGAACGCATATAACTAAATAATGAAATATGAATTCTTACTTCAAATTGAATATGAATTTTCCATGCTGAGAAATAATATTTCTATTTAAATATGATAAATCATGACTACAAACATTTACATAAGTCTAATTCATATCATTTTCTTTGTACAAAAATGTCATTTTGGGTATAGTTAAAAATGTATATATCTCAGGTTGTATACTCATTATTTGTATGTAATTATTGGAAGAAATTTCATATAGAATTTACTGTTTTTTCCAATATTTTACTATAATTCTTAACCAATTTCTTAAAGGAATTTCTTCTTTTAATTTGACACTCAAATAATATATTTTTTAAAAAGTCCTCATTATTTGTTACTTTGATGTGTAAAGAATCCGCATAGACATGTCTTATGGAATAACTGCATAAATTTTGCATCAGCTAAATAAAAGCAAAAAGCAATCAAAACAAAATTTCTTTAAAATATTGATTTTCTTATATAAAATGAAGAAAGGACTTTATTAAAATTTCGGTTTCAAACTAACATAACAAATTATATGTTGTTTTTTTTCGACGTTGTCATGATTTAAAGAAAATTTTAAAATCATTTAATAAAAGGAAATAACTCGCATTACCTTTTTAATCGCAGAAAAAGCATAGGTTGATATAAGTTGAGATACAGCAAGAATATTTTATAAAATATGACTAATAAAGAGGGGCAATCTAAAAAGTTAGATTTCATTATGGCATTTTGTCATTCATTTATGGAATTATGGAATTAATTATTCATTTATGGAATTCATTTATGATGTAATATAAAAAAATAATAAAATAATTGTGATAATAAATATTAAATAATAAATATTAAAAATAATAAATATTTTATGTGAAGCAGAATGCAGTTTGAAGACAGTGAAGAGACTTGCTATTTCGTGACGTCGTTTTATTTCATTTTTAAGAAGCAGGCATATCTACAAGCGATGAGCACACAGAACGACACAGAAAAGGAATGAGGAAAAGGCTCTCGGACATTTTATCCCTGGTCTTATATAACCTATGATTTTGATAGGGAAAACCTTTCTTCATAGTGCTAATATATTACGAGATTTCGATAGGGATTTTCGTTACATGCGCGGAGAAGGCAGGGGAAACACAGGGAGATTTTAAAAAAGAATTTGCCTCATCAGCGGTATTTTGCCTCTTCACGCAGAGTGTGGGAAAGTTAGACTTTTAGCTGATTCTGCAATTTAACAAAGCTTCTCTTGAATTAATTAAGTAGAGACAGTGGAATTGGATCACGAAATAAGAGAATATTTTAGAATAAAGTTACTATGGTCTAAATTAAGATAAAATCTTGAAAATTAATTAAATTGAAATTAGAGGTAAAATATCATTACATATATATATTTATATATAACATATTTTTGTTGAAGCAGAATGCAGGTTCGAAGCAGTGAAGAAACTTTGTATTTTTAATTTCGTTTTATTCTCTAAATGAGACAGACATGATTATTTACAAGAATGCGCAGTGCGACACAAAAGCAGAATTAAAGAAGGGATAAAAAGGGACGAAACAAATTATCACTAGTCTTATATAACATGGGGTTTCCGGCCAAGCGTCAATTCAATACGCGTGGTGACCTTTAACACGTTTTCAAGGGCACCTAAGGGATCACTTTAATTTGATTCGTAGAACTGATGGAATCGTAATTTTTACACAGCTTCAGTGGAATTGGATCTGTAAATAAGAGAATGAAATTATTATGGGCTAAATTAAGATAAAGCTTTGGGAAATTAATTTGGTTTAAATTAAGAGTTTAAAATATCATTACACACACGCGCACACACACACACACACACACACACACACACACA